>CAKNYM010050081.1:66057-156596 GCA_932195095.1 Andricus curvator
TGGTTCAAAAAAATCGACTATTTTTTTTTTCGAAACCCCCTCATAAAAACTTCCGGAAAGGTGTAAAAAGACGGCTGTGAAAAGCAGAGCTCTTAATATTAATAGTTAGAGGTCGCTCATCGCGAATTTCTATTCCCCATTTAAATAGCATGTGAAATTTTTTTTTTAATTTGAAGTTTTGTAACTCTTGAACGGCTTAATGAATTGCTAAGACGATAACATATTCTTGTAGCGAATTCGACGCTCTATATAAAAGGTCTCTTATGATTTTTTCATAAATTCAAACCTTCAAAAGTTATTTAAGGTTAAAGTTGAACACATAATAAATTTGTCGTTTTTTTTCTTAATTTTTAGCAAAAATTTGAAATTTATCACTAATTATCGTATTAGTTTTTTCGGAAATTTCATAGTTTAAAATTTTCTCTAAAGAAACAATAATCTAACTCAAATCATCACATTATCAAATTTAACATTGTTTAAAAATTTGTCTTTTATTGTTCTTACCGATAAAACGTACCATTTTTTAAAGACCTTGCGGTAGTAAATGATGTAGCAGGACGCGGTATTGCCATAATTGATGAATACAATAACTACTTAACAAAAAACGAGGACCAACTTCAATATCTTCTACAAGTTGTGAAAGAACATCGTCGACAATTTCCATATTGTAACAAGAAAACATTAAAATAAGAAATAATGTTCGTATTGATAATTTTAACGCCAAAAATTATAAATAATGTTGTTTTAGTATTAATATTCAAAATTGTTTATATTGAATTTTATTCTCATACTATACTAAATACTGCTCGGTGGGTTTCCTGTCACCACTACGTAGCGCGTCCTCAGGTTGCGGATAGAGGAACGGCCCGTGAGGCTGAACAGCCCCTAAGATTAGCTGCGAATACAAGAATAAGCAGTCGCGGACAGCCGATAGGAACCAGTCGTGTGTGTGGTGAACTCAGCACTGTTAGGCGCGCTGCCTTGCAGGGGGATGTTAGGATACGAGGATGAAACTGTAATGTGTCTGACGACAAGTTGACACGGTCCTTGTCAAAGTCGGAAAGCTCCCATACTTAGACCCAGAGAGGTATGGGGGTTACCACTTCTGGGACGGTGGATCTAACGTGCGGATTTCCACGAAACTACCATGGCTAACTTGCAACAACAAAAAACTACCGTAAAATATCTAAGGGCGGGAACTCTGAACGCGCGTAGTCTAAATACTGGCGGATTTAGCGAACTCATTGAGATAGCAATCAAATACGATACTGACTTAATAGCACTTTAAGAAACCTGCTGGCCGGGCGATTTCGCGTCAATTTCTAAGGATGACTATACTTTTCACTATGGGGGAGCTAAGGGGTTCAGACTGGGAACCGGTTTTCTCATTAATAAACGAATTTCGCAAGCGGTTATCGACATTCAATTCATTAGCGATCGGTTATCATATATTGTACTAAAGGGTAATTTCAGCAAACAGGTGTGGATCAACGTGCACTGCCCCACCGAGGAGAAAGACGAAGATACTAAGGATCTTTTTTACGAAACAATCGAACAGGTCTTTGACAAGTTCTCAACGTATGACGCAAAAATAGTATTGGGAGATTTCAACGCGAAAATTGGAAAAGAACCGATGTATAGGCCTACAATAGGGTCGGAAAGTTTGCATGACGTCAGTAATGATAATGGGACTAGAGTAATAAACTTTGCAGCTTCAAAGAACCTCGTTGTCAAAAGCACATTTTTCCAGCATAAAAATATACATAAGGCCACCTGGACATCACCAGATGGTAACACTCGCAATCAGATTGATCACGTTCTAATTGACAGAAGACGTCATACAAACATTCTCGATATAAGATCGTGCAGGGGAGCGGATGAAAATTCAGACCACTTTCTCGTGATGGTAAAACTAAGATCTAGGCTAGCGTTAAGTAACAAAAGAAGCCGCACAGAGCCAACAGTTCGTTTCAATATAGATAAGTTTAAAACACCAACAGAAATATTAAATTATCAAGGTGAGATCTCTAATAGTTTCGACGTTCTCCAAGAATAGCGAGACGATAACGATAATTACGTGGAGGACTCGGAAACCCTGTGGAGCAATATGAAAAAGGCGATAAAGACAGCCGCGAAACTTACTATAGGTTTAAAGAAAGTAACCAAAAGCAAACCATGGTTTGACGAAGAGTGCAAACTTTGGTTTGAAAAACGTCGGAAGGCCAAACTAATTAGTTTACAAAATAAGTGCGATCAAACACATAAGAAGTATCTCGAGATTAGTAAAAGTACAAATAGGCTTTATAGATCCAAGAAAAGGGAGTGCGAAAAGAATAAAATACTAGCAATAGAAACGCATAATAAACAAAATAACCCGCGTGAGATGTACAGGGGAATCAATTTTATAAGGAAAGGCTTTCAAAGTAGAACGGAAGTAATGAGGGACGAAAATGGCAATCTAGTAGCCGATGCGACAGAGAGACTGAATTTATGGAAAAACTATTTCGATAAGTTATTAAATGTACGCGAAGCCCCCGTTGAAGGTAATCTCGGTGAAATCCACACTGTTGATCTATTAATTGATGGTCCTACTGATATAGAAATAGAAATGGCCATAAAGAAGTTAAAAAATAACAAAGCCGCGGGCATCGACGACCTAACGTCAAAACTGATAAAAAATGGAGGCCCCTGCCTCACAAGGCAAATTTGTGAATTAATACGCGCAGTTTGGAAAACAGAACGCATGCCTGAGGAATGGAATACCTCTATTATTATTCCTATCTTTAAAAAAGGCGATAAAACGAATTGTAACAATTATCGGGGAATTTCACTTGTGCCTGCATGTTATAAGATCCTGTCCAATGTAATCTTAAGTAGACTAACTCCTTTTGCCGAGGAAATCATTGGGGATTACCAGTGTGGATTCCGCCGAAACCGATCAACAAGCGATCAAATGTTTACAATTAGACAACTGTTAGAAAAGAAATGGGAATTTAATGAAGTAATGCATCAGCTATTTGACGATTTCAAAAAAGCTTACGACTCTATTATACGCGAACGAATGTACTGGATCCTAGAGTTCTTGGGTGTACCAAGAAAATTAGTTAGACTTATCGCAATTTGCTTAAGCGGCAGTAGGGGTAGAATACGTGCAAACGGAAGTTTATCGGAAGAGTTTTCGATCTGCGATGGCCTGAAACAGGGCGATGCACTTTCGTGCGTCCTTTTCAACTTGGTTTTAGAATACGTGGTCCGACAAGTACAAGTGAATCCGACCGGTGCAACCCTCAATGGGATAATACAAATTCTTGGGTATGCGGATGATCTCGACTTACTAGGGGATGATAAAGAAACCGTAGCTAAAAACGCAGAGATCTTGATCACAAAAGCCAAAGATATTGGTTTGGAAGTTAGCGAATTAAAGACAAACTATATGACCGTCGTCAGATCCGAACAAAGTAATGTAGGCGGGGATCTTATGGCCGGAAATATGAAATTCGAAAGGGTTAACGAGTTTAAATACCTCGGGTCTATTATAACTAGCAAAAATAATATTAAAACGGAAATCAAAGCACGGCTGCACGCTGGCAATGGGTGCTTTTCGATTTAAAAATTGTTAAAAGAACTTTTTTTTTAAAGAAAGTTATGAACTATAAAATTTCTGAAAAAAACATTACGATAATTAGTGATAAATTTCAAAATTTTTCCAAAAATTAAGAAAAAAAAAACGATAAATTTATTATGTGTTCAACTTCAACCTTAAATAACTTTTGAAGGAGTGAATTTATGAAAAAATCATAGGTGACCTTTATTGTAGAACGTCGAATTCGCTACAAGAATATGTTATGGGCTTAGCAATTCATTAAGCTGTTGAAGAGTTAAAGAATTCCAAATTAAAAAAAAAAAATTCACATGCTATTTAAATGGGAAATAGAAATTCGCGATGAGCGACCTCTAACTATTAATATTAAGAGCTCTGCTTTTGACAGGCGTCTTTCCACACGTTTCCGGAAGTTTTTATGTGGGTTTTTTTTTTAAAGAAAATAGTCGATTTTTTTGAACCAGCCTAATATATATATATATATATATATATATATATATATATCGAATTACTAAAATTTCTCGAATTCCCTGAATGCCTTGAAATGCATGGAGCTCCCTAAAATCTTTAAATATCCTGAATTCCTCACATATTCGAATTTCCCTGTATTCTCTGAATTTCTCAAAAAGAATCTCGGAATATCCTTTAATTCTCTAAAATCCTTCAATATTCTGAATTCCTGACATTTCTTGATTTCTGTAAATCCCTCAACTCTTTTCATTCGCTGAATTTCTTTGAATTCTTCAAATTTTCATTTTACTGTCTTTGGTATTCAGAGAATTCTCATAATTAAGGAAACTCCACGAAGTCGGGAATTTATAAGAATTCAGGTATATCAGGAATTCAGAGAAATTCAGAAGATTTGAAGGATGATAATGAATTTGAAATAATTTGAAAGAGTTTAAGAGCATTCCAGGCAATTTAAATGAAGGAAAAAGAATACATAGAATTTCAATAAATTCAAAGAATTCAAGGAATTCAAGTTAAATTATTAAAATTAAAAATAATATACTAAAAAAAGGCGAGTGGTTATTCCGGAAGAACCAAAGAGTTTTAGAATTTCAGACTTTAGAAGATTTAAAAATTTAGATTTTAGAATTTTCGAATGAGGGATTTGTTCATGTTATTCTAATGGGAAATAGAGGGGGTGGGCGACATCCCTTAATATTTTCCGATTAAAAGAACATACATTTTTATATTTAAGGATACGTAGCTTCAAGCAAATGTAAGGGGAAGTGGTAAGTAGGAGGGAAGCAGGAGTGGGGAAGGGAATAATAAGATAGGATCGGATAGATCACAAAATGAGTGAATCCCCCAAGCAAAATTCGAAGTTTGTTTTTTTTAACACCCTTGTGGATATTAAATGATTAAGTTATCATATTTACAGATTACTCATCAAATCTTCACTTGCGCGAGAAACGTATGGTTGGTCACTCTCGCTTAGGACACGGAGAATGGATACCTAATGGTTTTGTCCACATTGTGCATGTTCTATTTGACAACCAAAAAATTTGTGCAGGTGTCATAGTTACGCCTGAACATATATTAACTCCTGAACAATGTATTCGTGGATCGAAAGACAGGTACATAATTGATTCTAGAGCAACACCTTTGGGTGTTATTCAACCTCATTTTGTAGATCGTATAGACGTCTATGCCGATATTTCCCTTTTTGTGATTCGTCCATATATCCTAGGCACAGGTCAATCACTCGCTCGACCAATAGCATTTGCTACAAACATCCTAGTTCCAAACGCACATCCTGTTATTATTGCTTGGTGGCCCAATGGTGGAATACGACCAATTACGAATGTAATGAGAGTTGACCTGGAGACATGTAGAAATCGATACAGAGAACATAATATTAAAGTTACACCAAATCATTACTGTACTTTTCTTCCGGTTGGTGAATCTCGATTGACACTTAAGGATCTTGGTTCTGCGTTGGTTGTGGGTGATGAACTCTATGGTGTTCTCGTTCGGGCTGGAGTAGAGCACGGTGAACTTGTTCCTGATCTTTTTGCAAACGTGGATGTTGTGTATTATTATGTGTGGCTCAGATCACACATTGGACCATATTTAGAAAATCCGCATCTATACGATCAACAGAATCACAGACATACTCGATCACGAGATGCGGGAAGCCGATTCCATTGTGGTTTATTGAGATGTCTATGAGTGTTGCGTTTTGAGGATATATAAATCAGGAATTGTCACGTTATGTTTCCTTTTGCTTCTAAATATTTCATTTACAACAGGTTTGGCTTTTTTACCGTATGCAAGGAGTTCTTATGAAGCTTTGACACTGCAATTATGTTATAATCATAAATTGTAGGATGGGCCGCTTTACTTTATTAAAGGTTCTTTCAATCACTTAAGTATTCAAATCCTATGTCTTTCATAGCACATGAAATCCAGAAGTTGAAGCTTTCATAGATTTACGCATTTTCGAAACTCGTCTTATCATGGTAGCATATTACTGGGTTAGTGGCCGTTGCCAAGTTCATTACAGAAATAGGAGGCGCTTATGGACCCCTTTCTTCTTTTTATTATATAGATAATCAGAATATGTCATAGGGACTCCACCAATGTACACTGAATCTTTCAGTCTTATGCTCTGCGAACTTGGTCACTTGTCATTTTTTATCTTCTAACCATTACGTGTTCATCTTTCAAACTATCCAGCATCGGTCCCCGAGCTCATTGTCCGAGCCGATCTTGCGGTCATAATACAATTATAGATCTGTTCAAAACAGAGCATTCTTTACTTCGTTTACTTTTAAGTGACTTGTATTATTTGTGTGTGTCTATAAATATATAAAGGTTGAAGGAATACCCGAAAATATTTATTACAAAGAACCCAACATTGCAAAAAACAATTAAGATAGCGGTTCTGCCTTGGTTGTGATGATACATTCTTTGGTGTTTCCGTTCGGCCTGGAAGCAGTTTCAGAAGTCACCATCCTGATCCTGACCATTTTTTCAAATAAGAAAAAAACGACAGTCGTAGAAAAATAAATTATATTAAATATTTGTAGAGTAATCATATTTTGTAAGTTTCAAACCTTTTCCTTCAAAATATTTTTTTTTCTTCTGTAAGAAATGACTGATATGCTATCTTAATTTCTAAAATCATAGACAACTTTCTTCTAGAGACCCGATTTTTCGCACGATAACTGCATCATATGACAAGCAATTATAAAAAAAGATTCTTTGATTCTATGGAAATTTGTATGAATCAAAGAAAAATATTGATTGGTTCACAGTCAAAGAAATTTTTCTTGATTTGAAGAAATATCTCCCCCGCATTCATGTTTCACCTCTCCCCTGCGTATAGTTCTTCACGTGAAAAACTTATGACTGATTTTTCCTTCGATACCGATAACGTGGATTGATAGAATTGAAAATTTATATATTTTGAAAATATTGAATTGAAAATTCTTCTGCTTTTTTATAATATTTAGTACAATTTTAAAAATATGCAATGAAAAATTCTCCAAATTTCAAGATTTGCAATGGAATTATTTTATTAGGAGTTGTTACATGGGGTGAGGAGGGATAAAAAATTGGCAACAAATGTGAAACGTAATTTATGGATGACCCCTAATCACTAATTTAGATTTAGAGAGAAAGTATATTTGTCGTTTCCAGATAAAATACAATTTTAGGATGCAACAACTGCGACTATCAGCAAAAATGTTGAATTCATTATTTTATCCATTATTTAATTATTATATTATTTTATCCATCAGTTCATTATTATATTATTATCATTTTATTCATTTATTTTATCAATTAAATGTAACCAACATGTTTTACGTAATGTCATAAAATTAAGAAAATTCTTCATAAGGCATATATATCTGACTTGCACAATCAGAAAAAATTTCTTTGATTAAAAAAAAATCCTTTCAACAAAATAAAAATATTCATTTACTCACAGTCCAAAAAAAGTTGTTTGTTATAATGAACAAAAAATTTCGGTTGAAATTTTAACCATTTATCTTTTTGTTTGAAACTTTATGTCTTTTTGTAGAAACTTCATGTGTTTTTATTGAAAATTCAACTGTCCGGTGGAAAATTAATCTATTTCTGTTGAAAATGAACTTTTTTGTTGAAAACTCAAGAATTAGATTGACATTTTTTTCTGTGTGTGGCCATTTATAGTACTCGAAAAGTCGAAAAATTGACTTAAATTACCATTTTTGATAAAAAGGAACTTATCAGAGTTATAGCATTTTCAAAATTCAACAAATCAAATGAAAATGAACATTTTAAGCCAAACAACGCACGATATGAAAAACAGTTGAAAGCAGAAAAACGTTAATTTTTGACAGCCCTACAAGATTATCATAACTTTTTGAATTTTCTTGAAAAATCGAAAATTCAACTTTTGATCGCACAACAAATAATGAAAAATTTTTTTTTTAGGTTTATTTGTTTTGAGGGTTATATAAAAATAGTTTGACTAAGATTCTTAAAAAATTGCAAAAAAAAATGGAAAATTCAAGATATGTAAAATTTAAATTTCAACAACAATTTTTGTCTTTTTCCAAATGATTGAATTGGAATAATTTAAAAGAAGACAAATTTTAATTAAACTGATGAATCTCCAAAGAAAAAAATCACTTTTTAACAAAGAAGTTCAACTCTTAACCAAGTAGTTGTATTTTTAACCAAAGAAGTTAATTTTGAACCAAACATTTGATATTTCAACCACAAAATATATTTTAATTTTCAATCAAAAACAGTTGAATTCCTAAAAAGTTAAAAAAAAAAGTTGAATTCTTAACCAAAAAGGTGAATTTTCAAGCCAGGAGATTAATTTTTGGCCAAAAAAGAGAAATTTTCAATAAAATGATTACATTTTCAACCAAAGAGATGAAATTTAAAATAAAATCATAACTAAAAAACATTTTTATTTTAAACCAAATAGTTGCAATCTTAATAAAAAAATATGAAATTTTCCACCACAGATGTTGAGTTTTTAAACCAAAAAGTCGAAATTTCATTTAAAAGAGATTTTTTAGTCAAGAAAGGTAGAATCTTTTAGGCAAATTATAATTTGAATTTATATAAGTATAATTTTTCTAGGTTTCTATGAAAAATTAAAAGAAGATTTTTGAAGATTTCAGGCACGTCAAAAAAGGACCTAAAAAATGTGGGAGATTTTTTTGTATTTCACAGGATTTTACCAAATTTTAGGAAAAATATGAATTTGAAATATCGCCTGAACCTTTTTAAATATTCTCTCTAAATTAAATTTCAAAAATAAAGAATTACTTTAAAAATTCCCAGAAAACTTACAAAATGTTGTATATTCTCTTAAAAACTTTTTATATTCTCAAAAATCTTCTAAGTTTTTTCTTCCAAATCTCTGAAAATCTATTTTTTTTTTAATTTGTGGAAATCATTTCAAGTGTAAAATTATTTTTGTATTTTTTCAAAACTGAAGATTTCATTTGATTGGAAGATTTATTTTTCTTTCAAGAGGTCTAGTCTCAATATAGACAATGTACAATAGGATGGTTCGATATTTGTTTTCGTATTTTCATGTATGTCGTCCGGAAATTTGTTCTGATCCACACAAAAAAAATTTGTTTTTTTTCTGTTTTGTTTTGAAACAAAAGAAAAATGATATTTAGAGGTCACTTAAGCCTCATGAAGTTTAACACGTACTTCCCATAAGAAAAAAATACGTTTGTGTAAATTTTATCCAAAATTTCTGTTTATAATAAGCTATAAAATACGAATGAAATATTACTTTTCAAATATATAACCTCATAAGTCTGTTTTATAGTGTTCCAAAAAAACCCCATAAATGAAAAAATGGGTTTTGCTAGTTTTTGGCGCTAATCATGAGTTTTTTGCTGTTTTTCAAATGCATGTTCTTTCCAATACATGGAATACTACCTTATACTGATAATTAGATGTTTAAATCAATTGCTTAAACCATTTATTATTGTTTTTTGCAATTTTCTCTCAGAATAGAATCAAAAAGTCGCGGTTTTTTTGTTCCAATTTTTTACTTTTTGTCCAATTTTCAATTAGAGTGAGGTAATGCCGAATTAGTGTAAATAAACATAATTGTTCAAATAATTTGTTATTATTAATAATAATATTCTCTTGGAATAATTCTAGGAAATTGCAGTTTTTTCAACAATTTTCCACTTCTCGTCCAATTTCCAATTGAATTGAGGTGAAGAATTGAATGAAGTTAACAAAATTAATCGTTCAAACAATCTATTATTGTCAACCATATTCAATTTGAATAATACTAGCAAGTTGCCTTTTTTTCTGAAATTTTCAACTATTTGTCCACTTTCTACTTAATGAGGTAATATTTAATGCAGGTTAACAAACATGCTTATTTAAACAATTAATTATTGTTTATAACTATCTTTTCTTAAAGTAATGTTAGAAAGTTGTTTTTTTCTGAAATCTTTAGTTTTGCTTTGAATTTTCAGGTCTGAATAAATAATAAGTAAACTTAAACAGAAAAGACCGCAACTTTATAGTATTACTCTAGTAGAAGATAGTTAGAAATAATACTTAATCATTTAAACAATAATGTTTGTTAACTTGCATTAATTATTACGTCACTGAGTGAAAAGTGGACAAAAAGTTAAAAATTTCAGAAGAAACCGCAACCAGCTAGCATTACTATAGAAGAAGATAGTTAGAAACAATAATAATTTGTTCAAACCATTATTTTGGCCAAAGTTAATTATATATTAACTGACTCCAAGTGAAAGGTGGGCAAAAATTTGAAAGTTTTAAAAAAAGCTGCTTTTTCTAGCAATATTTAAAGAAAATATTATTAAAAATAAAAATAAATTGTTTGAACAATAATGTTCGTTGAATTAATGAACTATTCCCTCACTCTAATTGAAAATTGGGCAAAAAGTGGAACATTTTTGAAAAAACCGCGAGTTTCTATTCCTATTCTAAGATACAATTTCTATCAACAATAACAAATTGTTTAAATAATTTATGTCAATATCTAATTATTAGTATAAAGTAGTATTTCATGTATTGGGAACAATTTGCATCAAGAAAACGCAAAAAAAATTATAAATAGCGCCAAAAACTCGCAAAACCCATTTTTTCACTTATGGGGTTTTTTTGGGATCCTGTAAACCAGACTTAAGGGGCGATATTCCGAAAGTGATACTTTATTCGCATTCTTTGGCTAATTTTAAAAAGAAATGTTGAGTTTCAACTCGATTCAGCTAATATTGACGATTCTGAATAAAATTTAGACAAACGTCTTTTTTTCTTATGGGAAATACGTGTTGAACTTCATGGTGCTTGAGCGACTTCTAAATATCATTTATTAAAAAAAAAAAAAAAAAACGAATAATTTTTTGATGGATTCGAACAAGTTTTGGTACGATATGCATTAAAATTTGGTTAAAATATGCTAATTTTTTAATAAACATGTTAATTTTCCACCAAAAACTTGTATTTTCATTAAAATAGTTTAACTTTCGACCAACGGGTTGAATTTAAACCAGAAAAATGAAATTTTAAGAAAAAAGTTAATATCCAACAGAATGGTTTAATTTTCTATCAAATTTATGAATTCCTAACCGAACCAGATTAATTCAGACCAAAGCGGTTATATTTTTAACCAAAAATAATGACTTTTCAACAATGAAAAACATTTAATCCTCAACCAAAAAACTCGAATTTTCAACCAAACAGTTACATTTCAGAAAAAATATGAATTTTCAATTAAAATAATAAATCTCAAAAAACATGAATTCTTAACAAAAGAGTTCGGTCAAAACATGACTTTTTAGCCCGGAAGCCTAATTTTCTAAAAATGGCACAGTTCAATTTTCAAGCAATGAATCTTCAACCAAACGAGATTAATTCCGAATCAAAAATATAATAGTAGACTCATAAACCAAAAAAAGTAACGTAACGTTACTTCCACTGACCCCACGCCTTTATTACCAATCGTAGTTTTTATCCCCCCCCCCCCACGCCCTCAGATTGGTAACGTAGTTTATGGACGGCTTCTTCTTATTTCAGTAAAGTTGAAATTGAAAAAATCGGGTTTTTCCACAAAACTTGTTTATTTGACACGCTTCTCATTTCTATAATTGAGCCGCTGGGTGCAATAACCAGCCTGACGCTCGAAAACGCGTAAAAGTATTGTCCGATCTTCTCAAAGAAAGAAAATTTTCAAAATCAAAAAATCAGTTTTTTGAAAATGTAGAATAACGGAATGAAGCTTTTTCCTTTTAGAAATTGTGTTGTCAAAAGTTTATTTTTAATAATAAAAACGAAATATTGGAAAACAGTTTCTCCCTGATTTAATTAAGTTTTAAAACTTAAATCGTTCTAACTCGGCCAAATATTATTGAAATGAGTTCATATTTGTAGGACGTATTCAAAATACTCTACCGATGCCTAGGAAATCATGGAAAAGTTAACAATGGCTTATTGTTTAATAATGTTTAATTGCAAAATGAGGTCAATCGATAATTGTGTTTTCTTTGTTTGGCCGGTAAAAAGTATCTAGGTAACTTCGACTTTCAAACAACTTCCAGAGAGTGGTTTGTTCAGCAATGTTGAATGAAGTTTCTTGGGAAATCTCATATCTATTCGTTGAAAATTCACTGAGATATTCAGATTTAGAAATAATACTCGGCGTGTGCAGCGTTCTCGAAGTTCAGTCTGCGCGGGCAGACGTCGAGTATTTTTTCTAAATCTGAATATCTCAGTAAATTTTGAACGACTTGATATCAGATTTTCCAAAAAACTTTATTCAACATTGCTGAACAAATCACTCACTGGAAGTTGTTTGAAAGTCGAAGTTACCTAGATACTTTTTACCGGCGAAACCAAGAAAACACAATCAACGATTGACCTCGTTTTGCAATTAAACATTATTAAACAATAAGCGATTGTTAACTTTTTCATGATTTCTTAGGCATCTCTGGAGTATTTTGAATACGTCCTACAAATATGAACTCATTTCAATGATATTTGGCCGAGTTAGAACGATTTAGGTTTTAAAAGTTAATTAAATCAGGGAGAAACTTTTTTTCAATGTTTCGTTTTTATTATTAAAAATAAACATTTGGCAAAAAAAATTCTAAGAGGAACAAGTCCAACTTCCTTATTATCTAGAATTCTACGTTCTCAAAAAATAGATTTTTCGATTTTGAAAATTGTATTTCTTTGAGACGATCGGACAATACTTTTACGCGTTTTTGAGCGTCGGGATGGTTATTGCATCCGGCGATTCAATTAATAGCCCTAAACTATCGATTGCGACTAAGGAATGGGACTAAAAGAAAATTTATTAGGTTCAAACAAGCTGCTTTACGCAGTTTACAAAAATTTAGAAAAATTGTTATTGTCAGTCTGTTTTGTTCCAATTAGGATAAAGGAGGATTATCAAATATTTTTAAAATGGAACGAAAGAATTCTTCCGTCTTTCTAATCATTCAGAGTATGAAGACTCATTGAGTTTTGTAAATAACGTTTGGTGTAAAAGACGTACGTTTTCATAGTCTTCAAATCATTCCGTGTAACATTTGAAAAAATTAGAATTCTATGATTCAGAGTATGTAATTTCGTGTTTAAAATGTCTGGAAAAATATATTTGATTTTCTTAATTCTTTGTGGCTTATTGCTTGAAGAGATTGCTGGGAGTTTCTTGGTAGATAATAATAGTAAGTGAACTGATATTCTAAATAAACATTAGCGGTGCAGATAATTTATTTATTATTTTAGTTGAAAATTCATCTCATTGCTAGAAAATTTAACTATTCCGCTGAAAATTCGTATTTTCGGTTTAACTGAACTGTTTTTTATTTAAATTAGGATCTTTCTTTCTTTAAATATAAACTATTACATTTTTCATTGAGAATTCATATTTTTTAGTTGAACATTAAACTACTTGATTGAAAGTTGAACTGCTTTGGTAAAAATACTTTTTTTATTGAAGATTCATCACTTCAGTTGAAGAATCATCTCTCCGGGTGAAAACTTAGCCATTTTATTAAAAATTCTATTTTTTTTTTGGGTGCAGAATTAACTTTTTCAACTGAAAATGAACCTATTCATTTTTGGTTGAAAATTCAGCTACGTGGTTGAAAGTTCAACTACTTTGTTAAAAATTCACTTTTTTGAAATTCACCTTGTTGGTTGAAAATTTAACTACTTTGTTGCAATTTTTTTTCCCCCTTTTAAAAACTAATTTTTTTTATCCTAAAATTCAACTATTTTGATTTTGGTGGACGATGTATCTTTATTAATTTCAAAATTAAATTATTCGGTAAAAAGGTCATGTTGAAAATTCATCTTTTCCGGTAGAACATTATTTTTATTTGTAGAAAATTCATCTTTTTGGTTGAGAATTGATTGGTCAACAAATTTTTAGTTTACAATTTCAATTTTTAACAGGAAAAACTTGTGAAGGATAAATTCCAAACCAAAAATGGAATAGCTCAATTTTTTTGTAATTAATTTTTAACAAAAAGACAAACAAATTTTTAACAAAAATGTTAAATTTTTAATCAAAGAGTTGAGTCATAAAACAATTAATTTTTAGCAAAGTAGATTAACTCTCAAGCAAGTATTTGAGTTTTGAAATGAATAAAAAAAACGAATTATTTACAAAACAATAATTTTTTATGTTAAATATCCACAACCTGAAAATAAGATTTTTCAACAAAAAAGTTTATTTTCCACCAAGTCGTTGAATTTTCATCAAAATAATTAAATTTTCAACCAAAAAGTTTAATTTTGTACCCAAGAGTTTTGTTTTCAAATGAAACAAAAATGCATTTTTTTCTAAGTAGTTAAACTTTAAACGTTAAACGTTTTGAAGCCTTTGAATATAATTTAAATTAAACTTAGTAATTAAAGTTCTCTTTGAAAAAACATTGAAATCCCTAGAAATGATTCAAATCCTTGAAGGTTTATTAAAAACATCGAAAGTTTTGACATTCTTTGAAATACCTTCAAATCCCTTGAAATGTTTGAAATCGCTAGAAGTCCCCTGCAATTCAATAAAGTTTCGCTTATTTTCCAAAATTCTCTAGAAATCCGTTAAAATCTTTGAAAATCTTACAGAATTTTTCAAAATCCGTTGACATAATCGGAAAGCCTAAAAATCCTGTAACATACCTTGAAATGTTTAGAAAATTTGTTTTAAAACGTGGAAATATTTAAATAATCAATCTTGCGAAATTCCTTGAAATAAATCAAATTTCCTTGAAATCTTTGAAATCGCTGGGAATCCCTTCGAATTTAGTTTTATTTAATTTTTTGCCAAGTAAACTAGAAATATCTTGAAATATTTGGAAGTCCTAAACAAATCTTTGAAATCCCTCGAATTTTTTTTAATCTCTTGAAATCCTTTGGAATTCATAAAAATTCCTGAAAATGTTTGTAAATCTTTGAAATCTTTTAAAATCCCTCAAAATATTTCAAAAATTTTAAAATCCCTCAAAATATTTCTAAATCACTTGAAAATCAAAGTAAACTTCTAGGTTTAGTTGGAATATTTGGAAAAACCTTAAAATCCTTCCAAAAGCTTTAAAATTTGTTAAATTCAATTGAAATTTGTTGAAATCCTTTTTTAGAAAATTCATTTTTTCCCATGTTTTGCAAAAAACTTAACTTTTTTCTCCTTCTCGTTTTTCGGCTGAAATGCGAACGGAATGTAAAGAATCCAGTAAGAAAATCTAACTGTTTTTGGTTAAATCTTCATTATCTTCGGTTGGAATTTCTACTGTTATATTTTTCTTTGGGAATTCATCTTGTTTGGTTGAAAATTCTACTATTTGTTTGAAAATTAAATCATTTTTCAAAAGAATACAACAATTTCCTTAAAAGTTCATTTTTTATTTTCTTAGCAGAGTTTTGTTTTCGATTTTCCATTTTTTCGGTTTTCTAGAAATCCCTTGATATTTTTGGAAATCCTACAAAATTCTTTGAAATGCTTGAATATTTTTGTATCTCTGAAAATCCTTCAGAATCCCTTGTAATTTTTGGAAAACGCGGAATTCCTTTTAAAAATTATGATTCATTTGAAAGCCCTTGAATATAATTAGAAATAAACTTAGTTATTGAAGTTCTTAAAAAAAGTCCAAACGTCTAGAAATTTTGAAAATCTTTGGAGATTTGATAAAATCCTTGAATCTTCTGAAATTCGTTGAGATACCTTGAAATCCCTTGAAATCTTGGAAAAAACGTAGAAATGCACTTAAAAAGTATAAATTATTTGAAAGCCCTCAAACATGTATAATTGAAATTCTCTTTTTCCATAGAAAATTGCAAAATCCTCGAATCTTGTGAAATTCCTTGAGATAGCTTCAAATCCCTTGAAATCTTTGGAATCGCTAAGAGTTTTGGAAATTCTAGAAAATTGTTTTGAAAACCTTTGAAAATTTGTATATCTCTTGAAATCCTTCAAAAATTGTTAATCCCTAGAAATATTTAAAATTCTTGGAAATTTAATAAAAACTCTGAATCTTGTGAAATTTCTCTCAATATCTTTAAATCCATTGAAATCTGATTTTCCTGAATTTCTAGATTAGTCTGAAATCCATGAATTGCTCGGATTCTCTGAATTCCTTAAAATCTCTAAATTCTATAAAATCCTTCAATATTTCTTGATTTCCTTGGCTATTTGGAATTCGCTGAAATTCCTGAAT
Source organism: Andricus curvator (assembly GCA_932195095.1). Taxonomy (NCBI): domain Eukaryota; kingdom Metazoa; phylum Arthropoda; class Insecta; order Hymenoptera; family Cynipidae; genus Andricus; species Andricus curvator. Next base: position 82,342 of record CAKNYM010050081.1, read on the forward strand.
ACACGAAATTCCCGCAATTCTTTGAATATTTGAAATTCGTTAAAACCCTTGATTATACTCAATTCCTGAAATTCCTTGAAAATTTAGAATTTTCTCAATGACTAAAAAGGACCGAATTCTTTTAATTCCCTGAATCCCTTAAATATTGTGAATTCCTGAAATTTTTTGGGGTCTCTGAATCCCTTGAATTAATTAAATTTCCTGAATGCCCTGAAAGCCTTGAATAGTTGGAATGACCTGAAATACTTGAATATTCTACTGTCCTTGGTATTCAGATAATTCAGATAATTTCACAATTTCAAGGAATTCCAAAAACTTGGAAATGATGCAAGAATTTTAGGCAATCCAAACTAATTCAGGGAATACAGATAATTTAGAGAATTCATAAGAATTCAGGTATATCAGGGAATTCAGAGGAATTTAGAAGATTTCAGGGAAGATAAAGAATTTGGAAGAGTTTAAGAGCATTCCAGGCAATTGAAATCAAGGAGAAAGAATATAAAGAATTTAAATAAATTCCAAGAATTCAAGGAATTCAAGGTAAATTAAAAAAATTAAAAATAATTTACTAAAAAAAGCAGAGTGGTTATTTCGGAAGAACCAAAGAGTTTTCGAATTTTAGATGTGCAACCTGGATGATAATTTTTTAACATAGTGGTATTGATTTGTAAAAATGAGGTTTTTGTCCATGTTATTCTTTGGGAAAATAGAGGGAGTGGGCGACATCCTATAATATTTGCCGATTGAAAAAAAAATACATTTTTATATTTAGGGATTCGTAGCTGCGGGCAAATTTAAGGGGAAAAGGTGAATAGGAGGGTAGCAGGAGTGGGGGAAGGGGAGGGAATAACAAGATAGGATCGGATAGATCACAAAATAAGCCATTCCCCTAAGCACAATTCGAAGTTTGCTTTTTTTTAACCACCCTTGTGGATATTAAATTATTAAGTTGTCATATTTACAGATAACTCATCAAATCCTCACTTGCGCAAGAAACGTATGCACGGAAAAAATTTATCCGTAAAAAAGTCACGAACTAGTAGCTAGGTCTCGGATATGAGAAAAATTCATCGGATATTTATGTATTTTCGTAAATAACCTACGAACTTTGAGAAAGATTGACGAACTCGATGTGAAAATTCTAAAACGGTTCATCACTTTTTTTTACGTGAATAATTACAAAAATATTACGAATGATTGGGAAAAGATTCTCAGAGCACTCACGAGCTTGCCTGACGAATCTGGGAACTCGAAACTAAGTCTCGCTGTACGTGGCCCACGCACACACGCGCGGTGCGTGTGTGCGCTCGTATGTGTGCCTCGAGCTCGTCGGATGAGTGGCTAGAAGTTTTATAATACCTATTTGGTTTGGCCTCGATGGCTGCGCGTGTTTACGCACTCCTGGTTTATGTGTTTAGAAACTGGTGAGTCAGCAGTCTGGAGGGTTCGAATCTTCTGAGTTGCGAATTTATAAATTAATATAAAATTAAATCGCACAAATAAAATTTTTCCTCTTTTTATTTCAGTCTGAAATTTTCAGGAACTGGTCGTAGGAAATTCGAACTGTTCGTAAGAAACTTCGAAATTTATCCATATATTTCTCATAGAAATAAGGATTTAATGTTTCATTTTTTTATCTCGTATCCGAGACCTAGCTACAAGTTCGTGACTTCTTCACGGATAAATTTTTTCCGTGTGGTTGGTGTGGTTGGTCACTCTCGCTTAGGACTCGGAGACTGGATACCTAATGGTTTTATCCACATTGTTCAAATTTTATATAACAAAAAACGAATTTGTGCAGGTGTCATAGTCACGCCTGAACATATATTAACTGCTTATAAATGTGTTCGTGGATCGAAAACTAGGTTCATAATAGACTCTAGAGCAACACCTTTGAGTCCTATTCAACCTCATATTGTAAAGCATATAGACGCCTTTGAAGATAGTGCCATTTTTATGATTTATCCATATATCCTAGGCATAGATCCAGCACTTGCTCGACCAATAGCACTTGCTACTGGCATGATACTTCCAGACACACATCCTGTTATTATTGCTTGGTGGCCCGATGGTCGAAGACGACCAATTATGAATTTAATGAGAGTTGACATGGAGACGTGTAGAAATCGATACAGAGAACATAATTTCGAAGTTACAGCAGCTTATTACTGCACTTTTCTGCGGATTCCTGAACTTCGATTGTCAGGTAAAGATCTTGGTTCTGCGTTGGTTGTGGGTGATGAACACTATGGTGTTCTCGTTCGGGCTGGAGTAGTTGACGGTGCAACTCTCCCTGATCTTTTTGCAGGCTTGCATGATATGCAATCCGATAGGTGGCTCACATCACACATTGGAACATGTTTAGCAAATCCACATTTATACGATCCACAGAATCATAGACAAACTCAAGTCTGACAAGGAGATATCACGAGATGCGGGAAGCCGATTCCATTGAGGTTTATTGAGGTATCAATGAGTGTTGCTTTTTGAGAAAATGTAAATCAGAAATTGTCACTTTATGTTTCCTTTTTCTTCCAAATATTTCTTTTATAATAGGTGAGGCTTGTTCATCGTATACAAGGAGTGTTTATAAAGCTTCGAAACTGCAATTATGTTATAATCATAAGTTTTAGTATAGGCCGCTTTAACTTATTAGTGAAGGTTCTGTAAATCAGAATATGTCATAGGGACTCCACTAATGTACACTGAATCTTTCAGTCTTATTCTCTGAGAAATTCATCACTTGTCATTTTTTATTTTTCAAACATTACGTTTTCATCTTTCAAACTATCCAGCATCGGTCCCGGAGCTCGTTGTCGGAGCCAATCTTTCGGTCTTAATAAAATTATAGATCTTTTGAGAACTGAGCTTTCTTTACTTTGTTTACATTTGAATAACTTGTATTATTTGTGTGTATAAATATATTAAGTTTGAAGGAATACCCTGAAATATTTATTACAAAAAACCCAACATTTCAACAAACAATGAAGATGGCGGTTTTGCCTTGGTTGTGATGATACATTCTTTGGAGTTTTCCTTTGGCCTGGAAGCAGTTTCACCCGTCAGCATCCTGATCCTGACTATATTTTCAAATTAGAAAAAAGCGACAGTCGTAGAAAAATAAATTATAATAAATATTGGTACACGGAGAGGAGTTAACCGCGACCGTTACTGCCAAGTCCGCTGCCGTCGCGCAGGACTTGCGAGTGGGAGGGAGGCAGAAGCTGTTGCTGCGCCCGCATGAACCATTGCGGGCGAACCTCAACCGTTCCGGCGCGTGACTGTAATACGCAGCGCAGCTATAGTTACTCCACTCGGAGTGATAGGTACGGTTTACTTCGCAAGCATTACTGCGCCCACCGTTTTGTTTTACAATGACTCGAAAATATATTTCGACGTTTGTGACAGCGCACAAAAACATTCGAGTACGCGCGACGACGATCAGCTGATATCGTTAGACTTCAGAACATCCAATCCCATTGCGGTGGTAACCGCGACGGCTCGGGAATCTGGCAGTAACTGTTACTGCGACGGACGCAACAATCGCTGCAGAATTTTTTTACGGTGGCGAGCAGTGACTGTCACGGTGTAGCAGTAATATTTCCGTTATCAAACGTAACCGTCGCGGCCCAGCCACAACATGATTTTTCTGCAGACCTCTTGTGGTCGGCGCAGCAACGGTTACGGTGAAAACTGCACCCGCTCTGGTTTACTGCTCTCCGTGTAGAATAAGGATATTTTGTAAGTTTAAAAACTTTTCCTTAAGAACAATTTTTTTTCTCTTTTGTAAGGAATGACTGTTAATGCTAACTCAATTCCTAAAATCATAGACACCTTTCTTCCAGAAACCAGATTTTTCAGATGAATCGAAGAAAGATATTGATTGGCTCTCAGTCAAAGAAATTTTGTCTTGATTCGAAGAAATTTCTCCTCCTCATTCATGTTTCACCTCTCCCCTGCGTATAGTTCCCCACGTGAAAAACTTATGAATGATTTTTCCTTCGACGCCGATAACGTCGATTGCTAGAATTGATGATTCACGAATTTTGAAAATATTGAATTAAAAATTATTTTGCTTTTTTAGAATATTTAGTTCAATTTTAAAGATATGCAATGAAAAATTCTCCAAATTTCAAGATATGCAATGGAAGAGTCTTCAATTTAAAAAATGTATAAATCGAGATTCTTATATTTAGATGATTCTGAAGATCAAAATTCAAGTCTTTTTAATTTTAAATCTTCGAAATTTTGCTCCTTATTTTGCACTAATTTTTATTATTAGCTACCCTGAAATATCTGTCATTTCAATAAATTTATATTATCACAATTCATAATATGTATTGGTATTGAAACATACGTATTTTCATTGTCTTGTTCTTATTATTTAAAAAAAGTGCATATCCTATACAAAAATGGTTGTTATGATACATTTTATTGCAACTCGTGTCGTTTTTCCAAAAATTCACTTTTTTTATTTTTATTCTTATTTTTACAATTAAAAAAAATCTAATCGCCTTTTCTAAAAATTATAAATGACAAAATCGTAGATCGTCTTTAAGTGAACAACTTTCGTCTTTTAATTTTTTTTTCATAGCTTGTGTCGTTTGTCCAAAAATTGAATTTTTTAATTTTTAATGTTATTTTTTACGAATAAAAGAAAAAAAAAGCGTCTTATTAAAAAGTGATTGTTGACAAACTTGTAGATATTTTTTTGGGTGCACAATTTTTGTCTTTTCAACTCTTTTTTGACCGCAAAATGAAATTTTTCATTTTTCATTATTTTTGGTGCGATCGAATTTTGAATTTTTTTTTTTTTTCGAACAAATTTAAAAAGTTGTTAGGATAATTTTCATTTCGATTTATCATTTTCATATCGTGCGTTGTTTCGCTCAAATTGTTCATTTTCGTTTTTTTATTTTTTTATTTTCAAAATGCTATAACTCTAATAATTTTATTTTTATCATAAAATGTTATCGGGATAAATTGTTCGAGATTTTGAGTACTGTGAATAGCCGAACATAGAATTTTTAAATCTTAAAAAAAAATGTTCTCAAAAATCTTAAAAATGCTCTAACTTTTTGGTATTTGATCCAAAATAGCTGGTTAACAAACTTGTCTTTCTTTTTAGGCCCTAAAAAAGTGTAACAAAGCACAATCCAATCTGATTATTTTTTCGAAAGTTATCGTGCCTACAGACTACAGACATACTACAGACAGACTACAGACTACAGACAGACGGACAGAATGTAATAAAATTTAAAATAAAATTTGCATTTGTTTCAATATCAATGTATATTCTAAATTGTAATAATATAAATTTCTTGAAGAATGAGAATTTTTTTCATTCTTAAAATTATAATGGATCAATAGATTATAAATTAATTATGCATTTTCAGAGTCCTCATACGCTACTTTTCAAGAGAGTTCTGTTTCCGATTTTAGAAGATTTTTACTGTTGTATATTCTTCTAATTTTTTATAGATAATTTAAATTATTGAGCAAACAAATAGCCTCACTAAATCAAAACTGTTGTATAAATAATTACTAGTGAAATTTTATGGATTCGATTAATGAAGAGGAAGCCACCAAAGATAGTAGTAAATTACTAATCCGATTAGTCGAGATATTTTCTAATTCAATAGTGGAGAGTAACTAATTGCTTAATATAAATAAATAAATTTACCTAAGGACAGTATATAGTAATTAAAAAAGGTTATAAAATTTGAAAACTTTAAACACTTTAGATTTTGAAAATTTTTTACGGTTGTACAGTTTTCTAGTTTTTCATAGGAAATTGTAATTATTCAAGGGAGCGTATGTTTATAAGAAATATATTGTTTTAAAGTCTGTGAATGATTAATGGATGATCGTACGAGAAAATGTCACTAAAGTAAAAAATTTATCTTGTGTCAAAGATTAATAAGAGAATTTCAAAAAAAAATCAGTTCCAATCATTCAGGGTTTTTGTTAGAACAGTGATTTTGAGCAAAGAAGCAAGAGAGTTTGAGAGAAATAAAAAATGTTATTCATGGTAATAAATGAAAGGTCTAGACGATTTCCTCTTAAAAATAGAACACTTTTAACAATAACTAGCATCATTAATCGTGCGTTACGTTCACGTTTAGTTTCTCGATTTGAGGGAAAAATAATTTTCAATAAAATTTGAAATTTTCAGTAACTATTTATTTTCAAGTTTTTTTTTTGTTTTTCGGGTTATGTAAAAATAGTTTCCCTAAGATTCTTAAGAAATTCAAAAAAAAAATTTTGAAAATTTAAGATATGTCGAATTAAAATTTCAACAAAAATGTTAATCTTTTTCCAAACAATTGAATTGAAATAATTGAAAAGAAGACACGTTTCCTACTAAAGAAGACAAATTTCCAACTAAAATGATGAATCTCCAACCAAAAAAATTACTTTTTAACAAAGAAGTTCAACTCTTAACCAAGTAGTTGTATTTTTGACCAATGAAGTTAATTTTGAACCAAGCAGTTGATATTTCAATCACAAAATATATTTTAATTTTCAATCAAAAACAGTAGAATTAATAAAAAGTAAAAAAAAAAATAGTTGAATTGTCAACCAAAAAGATGAATTTTCAACCAAGAAGATTAATTTTTAGCAAAAAAAGGTCAAATTTTCAACAAAATGATTCACTAAAGAAGGTGAATTTTTAAACCAAAAACTCGAATTTTCATCTAAAAGAGATTTTTTAGTCAAGAAAGGTAGAAATTTTTAGGCAAATTATAATTTGAATTCATATAAATCTAATTTTTCTAGCTTTCAGTAAAAAATTAATAGAATATTTTTGAAGATTTCAGATACGTCAAAAAAAGGACCTAAAAAATATATGAGATTTTTTTTTATTTCACAGGATTTTACCAAATTTCAGGAAAAATATGAATTTAGAATATAATTAGGGCCCTTTGAAGCTTGAAACAAAACTATTTTATAAACTTTGCAAAGTTTTAAAATATTTTAAATTTCTTGGACACTTCTAAAAATTTTAAATATCCTTTAAAGCTTCTTAAATATTCTCTCTAAATTAAAATTTAAAAATGAAGAATCACTTTAAATATTCCCAGAACACTTAAAAAATTTTGTATATTCTTTTGAAAACTTTTTAAATTCTCAAATATCTTCTAAGTTTTTTATTCTAAATCTTCCAAAATCTTTTCTTTTTTAATTTGTGAAAATCATTTGAAGTTTAAAATTATTTTTATATCTTTTCAAAACTGAAGTTTTTATTTGATTGGAAGATTTTTTGCTCTTCCTAGCGATCTAGTCTCAATGAAGACAATGTACAATAGGATGATTAAAAATTTTTTTTTCGAATTTTCATGCATATCGCCCGAAAATTTTTTCGAATCCACAAAAAAAATGTTTTTTTTTCCACTTGTCCTGAGGTAAGAATTAATCAAATTTAGCAAAAATAATCATTCGAACAAATGATTATTGTTTATGAATATCTTCTTCTTCAATAATACTCGATAGTTGCGGTTTCTTCTGAAATTTTCAACTTTTGATCCACTTTTCACTCAGTGAGGTAATAATAAATGCGAGTTAACAAACATGCTTATTTACACAACTTATCATTGTTTATAATTATATTTCCTTAAAGTAATGGTAGAAAGAAAGTGCTTTGAGGTTCTTTAAAATCATTTCAAATCTTGTGAAATATTTCGAATCTTATCAAATCCCTTCAAATCCCTCTAAATCTTCGAAATCCCATTAAAATTTCCTAAAGCCCTTCAAAATTCGTAAAGATACTTTGGTAAATCCTAAAATCCATGAAAAAATCACTAAAATCTCTTAAAATCGGTTAAAATACTTGAAATTCAATGACACTTCATTTATTTTTCAAAGTTCTATAGAAATCCCTTGCTATCTTTCAAAATCGTACAAAATTATTTGAAATCCACTGAAATCTTTTGTATCTCTTAAAATCCATTATAATTCCTTAAAACCCCTTCAAAACTTTGGAAAATGTAAAAATCCATTTAAGAAGTATAAATCATTTGAAAATCCTTAAATATAATTTGAATTAAACTTAGTAATTAAAGTTAAAGTTTTGTAAAAATAGTTTAATTTCTAACCAAATTGTTAAATTTAAACCAAAAATATGAATTTAAAAAAAGTTGATTTTCAACCAAGTAGTTTGATTTTATAAAAAAATCATAAATTCTTAACCAAACCAGATTAATTTGGACGCAAACTCAAAAATGAAATAGTTTCGTCCGCAGTTGAAAAAATCAATTCTCAATAAAAAAACGAATTTTCAACAAAATAGTTAAATTTTTAACCCAAGAGATGAATTCTCACGTAAAATGATGAACTTCGAAAAAATTTATTTTGATTTAAATACATTAACTTCCAACTACATGGTGTGATTTTAGAGCCAAAAGGACGAATTATCTACAAAGTCGTTAAATTCAAAGTCTAAAAATATGATTATCTATCAAAACTGTTAACTTTTCACCAAAAAGTTGTACTTTCATAAAACTAGTTTAACTTTCGACCAACTGGTTGAATTTAAACCAGAAATATGAATGTTTAAGAAAATAGTTAATATTCAACAAAATAGTTTAATTTTCTATCAAGTTAATGAATGCTTGACCAAACCAGATTAATTCAGACCAAAACGGTTGCATTCTCAACCAAAAAGGATGAATTTTCAACAAGGAAAAATAATTAATTCGGAACCAAAAAACTAGAATTTTCAACAAAACAGTTACATTTTCAGAAAAAAGATGAATTCACAATTAAAATGATGAATCTTAAAAAACATGAATTCTCAACGAAAGAGTTCAGCTAAGAAGTGACTTTTTAGGCAGGAAGCCTAATTTTCTAAAAATGGCATAGTTCAATTTTCAATCAATGAATCTTCAACCAAACAAGATTAATTCGGAATAAAAAATATAATTGTAGACTTATAAACCAAAAAAATTTACCTAACGTTACTTCCACTGACCCCCCGCCTCTACTACCAATCGCAGTTTTCATCGCGACCCTCCCCCGCCCCCCTTAGATTGATAACGTAGTTTATGAACGGCCTCTTTTTATTTCAGTAAAGTTGAAAGTGAAAAAATTGGGGTTTTCCACAAAACTTTTTTATTTGACACGCTTCCCATTTATATAATTGACCCGCCAGGTGCAATAACCAGCCTGACGCTCGAAAACGCGTAACAGGATTGTCCGATCTTCTCAAAAAAATAAAATTTTCGAAATAAAAAAATATGTTTTTTGAAAATTTAAATTTCTGGAGAATAACGAAATGAAACTTTTTCCTCTTAGAATTTTTGTTGCCAAAAGTTTATTTTTAATAATACAAACAAAATATTGAAAAAAAGTTTCTCCCTGATTCAATTAAGTTTTCAAACTGAAATCGTTCTAACTCGACCAAATATTATTGAAATGAGTTTATATTTGTAGGATGTATTCAAAATACTATAGCGATGCCGAGGAAATCATGAAAAAGTTGACAATCGCTTATTGTTTATTAATGTTTAATTGCAAAGTGAGGTTAATCGATAATTCTGTTTTCTTGGTTTCGCCGGTAAAAAGTATCTAGGTAACTTCGACTTTCAAACAACATCCAGTGAGTGATTTATTCAGCAATGTTGAATTAAGTTTTTTGGGAAATCTCATATCAAATCGTTTAAAATTTACTGAGATATTCAGATTTAGAAAAAATACTCGACGTCTGCCCGCGCAGACTGAACTTTGAGAACGCTGCCTGACAGAGCAGTCCTCGCGACGCATTAGCTAACAGCGCGGGCACACGTCAAATATTTTGTCTAAATCTAAATATCTCAGTAAATTTCAAACGATTTGATATGAGATTTTCCAACAAAATTCATTCAACATTGCTGAACAAATCACTCGCTGGAAGTTGTTTGAAAGTCGAAGATTTAAGTTTTAAAACTTTATTAAATCAGGGAGAAACTTTTGTTCAATATTTCATTTTTATTATTAAAAATAAAGTTTTGGCAACAAAAATGCTAGGAGGAAAAAGTTTCATTTCTTTATTCTCCAGAATTATACATTTTCAAGAAACCAATTTTTTTATTTTTTAAATTTTCTTTCTTTAAGAAGATCGGACAATACTTTTACGCGTTTTCGAGCGTCCGGCTGGTTATCGCACCCGGCGGCTCAATTCTAGAAACGGGAAGCGTGCCAAATAAAAAATTTTTGTGGAAAAACCCGATTTTTTCGCTTTCAACTTTACTGAAATAAGAAGAGGCCGTCCATAAACTACGTTACCAATCTGAGGAGCGGGGGGGGGGGGGGCGATAAAAACTACGACTGGTAATAGAGGCGGCGGGTCAGTGGAAGTAACGTTACGTTACTTTTTTTGGTTTATAAGTCTACTATTATATTTTTAATTCGGAATTAATCTTGTTTGGTTGCAGATTCATTGATTGAAAATTGAAATATGCCATTTTTAGAAAATTAGGCTTCCGGGCTAAAATGTCATCTTTTGGCTGAACTCTTTTGTTGAGAATTTATGTTTTTTCAAGATTCATCATTTTAATTGAAAATTCTTTTTTTTTCTCAAAACGTAACGTAACGTTTGGGAATTCCTTAACATGATAGAAAATTAAACTATCCTGTTGAAAATTAACTTTTTTCTCAAACGTTCATATTTCTGGTTTAAATTTAACCAGTTGGTCGAAAGTTAAACTATTTTCATGAAAATACAACTTTTTGGTGGAAAATTAACATTTTTGATAAAAAATCATATTTTTAGGCTATAAATTTAACGACTTTGTAGATAATTCGTCCTTTTGGCTCTAAAATTCAACCATGTAGTTAAAAATTAGTGTAGTTTGATGAAAATGGATTTTTTCAAGGTTCATCATTTTAGGTGAGAATTCATCTCTTGGGTTGAAAATTTAACTATTTTGTTGGAAATTCGTTATTTTATCGAGAATTGATTCTTTCAACTGAGGATGTAACTATTTCATTTTAAGATAAAAACTTATAATTTTCATAGAAAATTGATGTTTTCCGTTCAAAAATACATTTATTTTGTATATTCATTTGTATATTATTTTTATATTTATCCTCTTGGATGAAAATTCATCCCTTTTGGTTGACAACAATTTCCAGTGAGTGATTTGTTCGGCAATGTTGAATGAAGTTTTTCGGAAAATATTATATCTATTTGTTAAAAATTCACTGAGATATTCAGATTTGGAAAAAGTACTCGACGTCTGCCCGCGCAGACTGAACTTCGAGAACGCAGCCTGACAGAGCAGTCCTCGCTACGCATCAGCTAACAGCGCGGGCAGACGTCGAGTACTTTTTCTAAATCTGAATATCTCAGTAAATTTCAAACGATTTGATGAGATTTTCCAAAAAACTTCATTTAACATTGCTGAACAAATCATTCGCTGGAAGTTGTTTAAAAGTCGAAGTTACCTAGATACTTTTTACCGGCGAAACCAAGAAAACACAATTAACGATTGACCTCATTTTGCAATTGAACATTATTAAACAATAAGCGATTGTTAACTTTTTCATGATTTCTCAGGCATCGCTAGAGTATTTTAAATACGTCCTACAAATATGAACTCACTTCAATGATATTTGGCCGAGTTAGAACGATTTAAGTTTTAAAACTTAATGAAATCAGGGAGAAACTTTTTTTCAATGTTTCGTTTTTATTATTAAAAATGAACGTTTGGCAAAAAAAATTCTGAAAGGAACAAGTCCAACTTCGTTATTGTCTAAAATTCTACGTTCTCAAAAATAGATTTTTCGATTTTGATAATTTTATTTCTTTGAGACGATCGGACAATACTTTTACGCATTTTCGAGCGTCGGGATGGTTATTGCATGCGGCAAGTCTCTCTGCGGCAAGTCACACCTGCGGAAAGTCACACCTGCGGCAAGTCACACCTGCGGCAAGTCACATCTGCGGCATGTCACATCTGCGGCATGTCAGTTCTGCGGCATGTCACAACTGCGGCTTGTCTCATCTGCGGCATGTCACAACTGCGGCATCTCTACCCAGCGGCTTCTCTCCCGCGCGGCATTTCTCACAGTGGAATTGACATTTTTGCGGCATCTCTCGCCAGTGGCAAGCCTCCCTGTGGCATCTCTGCCTTCAACAAATTTTTTTAAGTCCAAATGAAAATGGCAAAACTGCGGCAAGTCTCCCTGGACTTGTTTTTCCCCGGCGGCATCTCTCATCCGGAAAAAATTATCAAGTCCATATAAAATGGCAAAACTGCAGCAAGCCTTACAGGACTAATTGTTACATCTGCGGCATCTCTCACCCGCGGCAAATATCCCCAGCGGCATCTCTCATCCGGGAAAAATGTTCAACTCTACATCAAACTGGTAAAACTGCGGCAAGTCTCACAGGACTAATTGTCACATCTGCGGCAAGTGTCCCAGGATGCATTGTCACATCTGCGGCATCTCTCACAAGCGGCATCTCTCCCCCAAGAAAACTTTCCGAGTCGTTCTAAAGATGGCAAAAATGCGGCAAGTCTCCCCAGAGGCATCTCTCCCCCAAGAAAACTTTCTAAGTCGTTCTAAAGATGGCAGACGTGCGGCAAGTCTCCCCAGCGGCATCTCTCCCCCAAGAAAATTTTCTAAGTCGTTCTAAAGATGGCAAAACTGCGGCAAGTCTCCCCAGCGGCACCTGTCGCCCAAGAAAATTTTCTAAGTAGGTCTAAATATGGCCAAACTGCGGCAAGTCTCTCCAGAGGCATCTCTCACCCAAGAACATTTTCTAAGTCGTTCTAAAGATGGCAAAAGTGCGGCAAGTCTCTCCAGCGGCATCTCTCCCCCAGGAAAATTTGCTATGACGTTCTAAAGATGGCAAAAGTGCGGCAAGTCTCTCCAGCGGCATCTCTCCCCCAAGAAAGTGTTCTAAGACGTTCTAAAGATGGCAAAAGTGCGGCAAGTCTCCCCAGCTGCATCCCTCCCCCGAAAACATTTTCTGAGTAGTCCTGAAGATGGCAAAAGTGCGGCAAGTCTCCCCAGCGGCATCTCTCCCCCAAGAACATTTTCTGAATAGTTCTAAAGATGGCAAAACTGCGACAAGTCTCCCCAGCGGCATCTCTACCCCAAGAAAATTTTCTAAGTTATTCTAAAGATGGCAGAAGTGCGGCAAGTCTCTCCAGCGGCATTTCTCACCCAAGAAAATGTTCTAAGACGTTCTAAAGATGGAAGAAGTGCGGCAAGTCTCCCCAGCGGCATCCCTCCCCCAAGAAAATTTTCTAAGTCATTCTAAAGATGGCAAAAGTGCGGCAAGTCTCCCCAGCGTCATCCGTCCCTAAAAAACATTTTCTAAGTAGTCCTGAAGATGGCAAAGTGCGGCAAGTCTCCTTAGCGGCATCTCTTCCCCAAGAACATTTTCTGAATAGTTCTAAAGATGGCAAAAATGCGGCAAGTCTCCCCAGCGGCATCTATCCCCAAAGAAAATTTTCTAAGTCATTCTAAAGATGGCAGAAGTGCGACAAGTCTCCCCAGCGGCATCTCTCCCCCAAAAACATTTTCTAAGTCGTTCTAGAGATGGAGAAACTGCGGCAAGTCTCCCCAGCGGCATCTCTACTTCAAGAACATTTTCTGAATAGTTCAAAAGATGGCCAAACTGCAGCAAGTCTCTTCATCGGCAGCTCTCCCCCAAGAACATTTTCTGAGTAGTTCTAAAGATGACAAAAGCGCGGCAAGTCTCCCCCTCAGAAAATTTTCCTGGATGATAGATGTCGCTTGAGAGACTTGCCGCAGTTTTGCCATCTTTAGACCTACTTAGAAAAGTTTCTTTGGCGATGGATGCTGCTGGGGAGACTTGCCGCAGTTTTGTCATCTTTAGAACTATTCAGAAAATGTTCTTGGGGGAGAGATGCCGCTGGGGAGACTTGCCGCACTTTTGCCATCTTCAGGACTACTCAGAAAATGTTTTCGGGGGAGGGATGCAGCTGGAGAGACTTGCCGCACTTTTGCCATCTTTAGAACGTCTTACAACATTTTCTTGGGGGAGAGATGCCGCTGGAGAGACTTGCCGCACTTTTGCCATCTTTAGAACGTCATAGCAAATTTTCCTGGGGGAGAGATGCCGCTGGAGAGACTTGCCGCACTTTTGCCATCTTTAGAACGACTCGGAAAGTTTTCTTGGGGGAGAGATGCCGCTGGTGAGAGATGCCGCATTTTTGCCATCTTTAGAACGACTTAGAAAGTTTTCTTGGGGGAGAGATGCCGCTGGAGAGACTTGCCGCACTTTTGCCATCTTTAGAACGACTTAGAAAATTTTCTTGGGGGAGAGGTGCCGCTGGGGAGACTTGCCGCAGTTTTGCCATCTCTAGAACGACTTAGAAAATTTTCTTGGGGGAGAGCTGCCGCTGGTTAGACTTGCCGCACTTCTGCCATCTTTAGAACGACTTAGAAAATTTTCTTGGGGGAGAGATGCCGCTGGGTAGACTTGCCGCAGTTTGGCCATCTCTAGAACCACTTAGAGAATGTTCTTAGGCGAGAGATGCCGCTGGGTAGACTTGCCGCAGTTGTGCCATCTTCAGAACAATTCAGAAAATGTTCTTGGGGGAGAGATGCCGCTGGTGAGAGATGCCGCAGATGTGACAATCCATCCTGGGACACTTGCCGCAGATGTGACAATTAGTCCTGTGAGACTTGCCGCAGTTTTACCAGTTTGATGTAGACTTGAACCTTTTTCCCGGATGAGAGATGCCGCTGGGGAGATTTGCCGCGGGTGAGAGATGCCGCAGATGTGACAATTAGTCCTGTGAGGCTTGCTGCAGTTTTGCCATTTTATATGGACTTGATAATTTTTTCCGGATGAGAGATGCCGCCGGGAAGACAATAAGTCCAGGGAGACTTGCCGCAGTTTTGTCATTTTCATTTGGACTTAAAAAAATTTGCTGACGGGAGAGATGCCACAGGGAGCCTTGCCACTGGCGAGAGATGCCGCAAAAATGCCAATTTCACTGTGAGAAATGCCGCGCGGGAGAGAAGCCGCTGGGTAGAGATGCCGCAGTTGTGACATGCCGCAGATGAGACAAGCCGCAGTTGTGACATGCCGCAGATGTGACATGCCGCAGGTATGACATGCCGCAGATGTGACTTGCCGCAGGTGTGAAATGCCGCAGGTGTGACTTGCCGCATGTGAGATGATATGGACCCGCCCTACACTATCGATTGCGACTGAGGAATGGGACTAACAGAAAATTTATTAAGTTCAAACAACCTGTTTTACGCAGTTTACAAAAATTTAAAAAAATTGTCATTGTCATTCTGTTTTCTTTCAATTACGATGAAGGAGGATTATCAAATATTTTTTAAATGGAACAAAAAAATTCTTCCGTCTTTCTTATCATTCAGAGTATGAAGATTCATTGAGTTTTGTAAATAACGTTGGGTATAAAAGACGTACGTCTTCTTATTCTTCAAATCATTCCGTGCAATATTTGAAAAAAGTGGAATTCCATGATTCAAAGTATCTAATTTCGTGTTTAAAATGTCTGAAAAAATATATTTGGTTTTCTTAATTCTTTGTGGCATACTGCTTGAAGAGATTGCTGGGAGTATCTTGGAAGATAATAATAGTAAGTGAACTGATATTCTAAATAACCATTAGCGGTGGAGCTAATTTATTCATTATTTCAGTTGAAAATTCATCTCTTTGCTAGAAAATTCAACTATTTCGTCGAAAATTCGTATTTTCGGTTCAATTTAACTGTTTTTCATTTAAATTAAAATCTTTCTTGGTTGAAATATAAACTATTACATTTTTCATTGAGAATGCATATTTTTTAGTTGAAAATTCAACTGCTTGATTGAAAGCTGAACTTCTTTGGTAAAAATAATTTGTTTGTTGAAGATTCATCATTTTATTTGAAGAATCATCTCTCCGGTTGAATACTTAGCCATTTTGTTAAAAATTCTAGTTTTTTTGGGTTGAGAATTAACTTTTGTAACTGAAAATGAACCTATTCATTTTTGATTAAAAATTGATATTTTCTCGCTGGAACTATATAGTAGACTATATAGACTATATAGTAGACAACTATATAGTAGAAAATTCGTATTTTTTGTTAGAATTTAAATATTTTGGAATTCACATAAAAATTCTTCTTTCTTGAATATAATCTATTCCATTTTTTGTTTGAGAATTCAGTTACCAGGTTGAAAGTTGAACTACTTTGTTGAAAAAAAATTTTGTTCGTTTTAAAAACTAATTTTTTTATCTTAAAATTGAACTATTTTGGTGGAAGATGTGTCTTTATTTATTTAAAAATTAAATTATTCGGTAAAAAGATCATGTACTATGTTGAAAATTCATCTTTTCCGGTAGAAAATTATTTTTATTTGTAGGAAATTCATCTTTTTGGTTGAAAATTGATTGGTCGTCAAATTTGTAGGTCACAAATTTATTTTTCAACAGGATAAAATTGTAAAGGATAAATATCCAACCAAAAATGGAATAGCTAAATTTTTTAAAAATTAATTTTTAACAAAAAGGAAAAAAATTGTTAAGAAAAATGTTAAATTTTTAATCAAAGAGTTGAGCCTTGAAACAATTAATTTTTAACAAAGTAGATTAACTTGGAACCAAGTAGTTGAATTTTGAAGTAAAGAAAAAAAACGAATTATTTACAAAACAATAATTTTTTATGTTAAATATCTACAACCTGGTAATAAGATTTTTCAACAAAAAAGTTTATTTTCTACCAAGTCGTTGAATTTTCATCAAAATAATTTAATTTTCAACAAACAAAAGTGAGTTTTCAACCAAATAGTATAATTTTCTATGAAATTGTTGAATTTTGAAGCCAAAAAAATTTTCCTTTTTTTAAATTAGTTAAACTTTAAATTTTCAACGTTAAACGTTAAACGTTTTAAAGTCTTTGAATATAATTTAAATTAAACTTACTAATTAAAGTTCTCTTTAAAAAAACATTCAAATCCCTAGAAATGTTTGAAATCCTTGAAGGTTTGATAAAATCTTCGAAAGTTTTGACATTCTTTGAAATACCTTCAAATCCCTTGAAATCTTTGAAATCGCAGGAAGTCCCTTGCAATTCAATGATGTTTCGCTTATTTTCAAAATTCTCTAGAAATCCGGTAAAATCTTTGAAAATCTTATAGAATTTTTCAAAATCCGTTGATATCATTGGAAAGCCTACAATTCCTGTATTTGATAATTAATTTATTAAATCCCTAGGGATCTTGGAAATCCTCTAATCTTGCGAAATTCCTTGAAATAAATTAAAATTCCTTGAAATCTTTGAAATCCCTGGGAATCCCTTCGAATTTAATTTAATTTTTTCCCAAATACACTAGAAATATCTTCAAAATATTTCGAAAATTTTGAAATCCCTCAAAATATTTCTAAATCGCTTGAAAATCAAATAAATCTTCTAGATTAAGTTGAAAATTTTGGAAAAACCTTAAAATCCTTTCAAAAGCTTTAAAATTCCTGAAAGTCCATTGAAATTTGTTGAAATCCTTTTTTATAAAATTCATTTTTTCCCTTTTTTTTTAGAAAAAACCTCACTTTTTCTCCTTCTCGTTTTTCCGCATAAATGCGAACTGAATGTAAAAAATCCAGTAAGAAAATCTAACTGTTTTTGGTTAAATCTTCATTCTTTTTGGTTGGCATTTCTACTATTATATCTCTTTCACGGAATTCATCTTGTATGATTGAAAATTCTACTATTTCTTTGACAATTAAATTATTTTTAAAAAGAATACAACAATTTCCTTAAAAGTTCATTTTTTATTTTTTTAGCAGAGTTTTGTTTTCGATTTTCAATTTTTTTTCGGTTTTCTAGAAATCACTTGATATTTTTGGAAATATTCTTTGAAATGCTTTGAGAATTTGTTTATCTCTGGAAATCCTTCAAAATCCCTTAAAATCCCCTAGAAATTTTGAAAATCCTTGGAGATCTAATAAAATCCTTGAGTCTTCTGAAATTCTTTAAGATACTTTAAAATCCCTTGAAATCTTTGAAAAACGTAAAAATCCACTTAAAAAGTATAAATTATTTGAAAGTCCTTAAATATATATAATTTAAATTAAACTTCGTACTTAAAGTTTCTTAAAAGAACTCTTTTGAATCCCCAGAAATCTTTCAAATTCCTTAAAATCCTTGGAGATTTAATAAAATAAAATCTTTGAATCTCGTGAAATTCCTTGAGATATCTTCAAATTCCTCGAAATCTTTGGAATCGCGAGAAGTCTCTGGAAATTCAACGAAGTTTCGTTTATTTTCCAAAATTATCTAGAAATCCGCTAAAATCTTCAAAAATCTTCAAAACATTCGAATCACTTGACATTTCTAAAAAACGTAAAAACCCTGTAAAATTCCTTGAAATTTGTAGAAATTTGTGATATAGCATGTTTCCACTTTTAAAATATTGCTTTCTAAAGTTTTGCATTCTTATCTCTATTGAAATGATAAGAATGTCATACTGTGAACTTGTAAGCGTGACGCAGCCTTTCTCCAATTCAAAAATATTGTCTGACTGAAAAAAGTTAAGAAAAACAAGAATTTTCACAATTTAAAAATGACGAGGGATCAATGAGCCCTAAATTAACTATACACATTCATGGTCTTCGTGCTCTACTTTTCAACAGAGTTTTGTTTTCAATTTTCAAATTTTTTTTCCGCTTGTACATTTTTCTAATTTTCCATAGAAAATTCCAAAAGCCTCAAATCTTGTGAAATTCCTTGAGATAGCTTCAAATCCCTTGAAATCTTTGGAATCTTTAAGAGTGCCTCAAAATTCAATGAAATTTCATTCATTTCCTAAAGTTGTCGAGAAATCTTTTGATGTTTTTGTAAATCATTTAAATCGAACTTAGAAATTAAAGTTTCTCAAAAAGAAAAGTTTGAATCCCTAGAAATATTTGAAATCCCTTAAAATCCTTAGAGTCCCTTAATCATTCAATAAAGTTTCGTTTATTTCTCAAAATTCTCTAGAAATCTCTTAAAATCTTGGGAAATCCCATAAAATTTGTCGAAATCCTTTTCATATATTTGGAAAACGTAAAAATCCTGTAAAATCCCATTAAATGTTTAGAAATTTTCACAAATCGGTGGAAATATTTTTAATAATCTTGAAAGCCGATAAAATCTTTTTAAAATGAGTTTAATTATTTAGAAAATTCATATGTTCCTGACATGTTTGGAAATCTATATAATAATTTCAAATTATTATTAAATCTGACGAAATTACTAAATATTCATGGAAATTCTATAGAATTTAAATTAAATTAAACTTATTCATTTAATTTCTCTAAAAACATTTAAAAATCCCTATTAATCTTCAAAGTCCTTCAATCTTGTGAAATTTCTTGAAATAAATTCACATCCCTTTAAAATCTTTGAAATCGTTAGGAATGCCTTTATATTGAATTAAATTGATTTTTTTTCCAAAGTAAACTACAAATATCTTGAAATATTTGGAAGCCCTACGAAAATCTTCAAAATCCCTCAAAATTTTTTTAATCTCTTGAAATCGTTTGGAATTCCTTAAAATTTCTGGAAATGTTTGGAAATCTAAAAAATTCTCTACACTACCTCAGAATATTTTGAAATTCTTTGAAATCCGTTCAAATATTTTTCAATCCCTTGAAAACCGATGAAATTTTTTAGATTCAGTTTAAATATTTGGAAAAATATTAAAATGGTTTTAGAAGGTTTGAAATCCATGACCGTTCTTCGATTTTTTTCGGAATCCTTTTTTAAAAAATTTCATTTTTTCCTACTTTTTAAAATTAAATTCACTTTTTTCTCGTTTTTTCGCTTAAATGCGAACTGAATTTATGGTAATACTATAAGAAAATCCAACTATTTTTGTATTAAAAGTTTATTATTTTTGGATGAAATTTCTGCTGTTATACTTCCTGTTCGGAATGAATTCTATTTGTTGGAAAATTACGTTATTTAAAAAATGACAAAAGATTATTTTCTATTGAAAATTAACCACATCGTTGAAAATTTCTTTGTTTTTTCGTTAAAAATTAATTTTATTAACTGCAAATTTAATTATTCTATTTTTGGTAGAAAATTGATGTTCTTGGTTAAAAATTAATGTTTTTGGTTGAAGGTTCAACTATCTAGCAAATTGTTGATCCCTGTTAATGAAAATTATTATTTTTTTAAGATTCATTATTTTAGTTGAAAATTTATCTCTTTGTTTGAAAATTTAACTATTTCGCTGAAAATTCATATTTTCGGTTAAATTTAATTTTTCATTTAAATTAAAATCTTTCTTCGTTGAAATATAAACTATTACATTTTTCATTGATAGTGCATATTTTTCAGTTGAAAATTCAACTTAGCCATTTTGCTAAAAATTCTATTTTTTCGGTTGAGAATTAATTTTTTTAACTGAAAATCCACCTATTATTTTTTGGTTGAAAATTCATATTTTCTGTCTGAAAATTCAACTATATAGTAGAAAATTCGTCTTTTTTGTTGGAATTTTATTATTTTTGAATAAAAATAAGTATTATTTTTGCTTGAATATCATCTATTCCATTTTTTGTTGACAATTTATCTCTTTGCATGGAAAATGCAAATCTTTTGCAGAAAATCTTCTTTCAGCAAAATGGCTAAGTTGAATTTTCAACTGAAAAATATGCATTATCAATGAAAAATGTAATAGTTTATATTTCAACGAGAAAAGATTTTTATTTAAATGAAAAATTAAATTTAACCGAAAATATGAATTTTCAACGAAATAGTTAAATTTTCAAACAAAGAGATGAATTTTAACTAAAATAATGAATCTTAAAAAAAAAATTTCATTAACAGGGATCAAAATTTTGCTAAATAGTTGAACTTTCAACCAAAAACATGAATTTTTAACCAAGAACAGCAATTTTCTACCAAAAATAGAATAGTTTAATTTGCAGTAAATAAAAGTAATTTTTAACGAAAAAACAAAGAAATTTTCAACAATGTGGTTAAATTCTTAAGAAATGAATCTTAAATGAGAAATAATTTTCAAAACAATATTATTTTTGTTATTTTTTAAATAACGTAATTTTCCAACAAATAGAATTAAATCCGAACAGGAAGTATAACAGTAGAAATTTCATCCAAAAATAATCAACTTTAAATACAAAAATAGTTGAATTTTGTTATATTATTAAGATAAATTCAGTTCTCATTTGAGCGAAAAAATGAGAAAGAAGTGAATTTAATTAAAAACAGGAGGAAAAAATGAAATTTTCTAAAGAAGGATTTCAAAAAATTCCGAAGTATTGTCACGGATTTCAAAGCTTCTAAAACCATTTTAAGATTTTTCCAAATATTTAAACTAAATCTAAAAAATTTCATCGGTTTTCAAGAAATTTAAAAATATTTGAACGGATTTCAAAGAATTTCAAAATATTCTGAGGTAGTGTAGAGGATTTTCAAGATTTCCAAACATTTCCAGAAATTTCAAGGAATTCCAAACGATTTCAAGAGATTAAAAAAATTTTGAGGGATTTTGAAGGTTTTTGTAGGGCTTCTTAATATTTAAAGATATTTGTAGTTCACTTTGGAAAAAAATAAATTTAATTCAATATAAAGGCATTCCTAACGATTTCAAAGATTTCAAAGGGATTTGAATTTATTTCAAGGAATTTCACAAGATTGAAGGACTTTGAAGATTAATAGGGATTTTTAAATGTTTTTCGAGAAATTAAATGAATAAGTTTAATTTACTTTAAATTCTATAGAATTGCCATGAATATTAAGTAATTTCGTCAGATTTCATAATAATTTCGAATTATTTTATAGATTTCCAAACATATCGGGAACATATGAATTTTCTAAATAATTAAACTCATTTAAAAAAGATTTTATCGGCTTTCAAAAAATTAAAAATATTTCCACCGATTTTTGAAAATTTCTAAACATTTAATGGGATTTTACAGGATTTTTACGTTTTCCAAATATATCAAAAGGATTTCGACAAATTTTGTAGGACTTCCCAAGGTTTTTAAGGAGTTCTAGAGAATTTTGGAAAATAAACGAAATTTCATTGAATTTTTAAGGGATTTTGAAAGATTTCAAAGATTTACAAAACATTTTCAGGAATTTTAAGGAATTCCAAAGATTTCAAGAGATTAAAAAAATTCGAGGAGTTTCAAAGATTTTTGTGGGACTTCTAAATATTTCAAGATATGTCTAGTGTACTTGGAAAAAAATTAAATTGAATTCGAAGGGATTCCCAGGGATTTCAACGATTTCAAGAAGTTTTAATTCATTTCAAGGAATTTCGCAGGATTAGAGGATTTCGAAGATCCTTAGGGATTTGAATAATTAATTATCAATCTAATTTTATCAAAGATTTTGTCGGTTTTCAAGGGATTAAAAATATTTCCATGCATTTAAAAAAATTTCTAAACATTTCAAGGTATGTTACACGATTTTTAGGCTTTTCAATTATGTCAACGGATTTTGAACAATTCTGTAAGATTTTAAAAGATTTTAACGGATTTCTAGAGAATTTTGGAAAATAAGTGAAACTTCATTGAATTACAGGGGACTTCTAACGATTCAAAGATTTCAAGGGATTTGAAGGTATTTCAAAGAATGTCAAAACTTTCAAAGATTTTATTAAACCTTCAAGGATTTAAAACGTTTCTAGTGGTTTGAATGTTTTTTTTTGAAGAGAAATTTAATTACCAAGTTTAATTTAAATTACATTCAAAGGCTTCGAAACGTTTAACGTTTCAAGTTTAACTACTTAAAAAAAATGCATTTTTGTTTCTGTTCAAAAAAAAACTCTTGGCTGAAAAACTAATCTTTTGGGCTTCAAAATTCAACAATTTCATAGAAAATTAAACTATTTGGTTAGAAACTCACTTTTTATTGCAGAAAATCTGCTTCTTTGTTTGAAAATTCAAAAATTTTGTTGAAAATTCATGTATTTTCTTCAAAATTCAACTATATGGTTGAAAATTCATTTTTATTTGTTAGAAAATTCAGCTATCTGATTAAAAGTTGTACTACTTTGCTAAAAATTCATTTTTTAAGATTCACCTGGTTGGTTGAAAATTTAACTACTTTGATGAGGATTGTTTTTTCTTTAGTAATTTCAAATTGAATCAATTGGTATAAAAGTCATTTACTTCGTTGAAAAATCGTCTTTTGCGGTAGAAAATTATTTTTATTTGCAGAAAATTAATCTTTTTGGCTAAAAATTGATTGATCGTCAAATTTTTAATTCAAAGATTTATTTTTCAACAGGAAAAACATGTAAAGAATAAATTTTTAACCAAAAATGGAATAGCTGACTTTTTGAATACAAAAATTTCGTTTGAAAAAAAATTTCAACAAAAAAGTAAAATTTTGAATAAAAGAGATGAGTCTTAAAACAATTAATTTAAAAAAAAAGTAAATCAACTTTCAATCAATGAGTTGAATTTTGAAGTAAAGAAAAAATACGAATTATCTACAAAACAGTTGAATCTTCAACCTGAAAATGAGGTTTTTCAACACAAAAAGTTTATTTTCTACCAAATCGTTGAGTTTGCATAAAAATAATTTAATTTTTACCCAAGTAGTTGAATTTTCAACCGAAAATATGGATGTTGAACAAACAAAAGTGAATTTTCAACCAAATAGTTTAATTTGCTAGCAAATTTTTGAATTTTCAAGCCAAAAATATTAATTTTCTACCAAAGAGTTAAACTCAACCAAAAAAGAAGAATATAATTATATTGTCTATTATATAACGAATTATCTACAAATCAGTTATATTTTTATCATAAAGATATGATTTTTTAACAAAAATGTTGAATTTAAACTAAAAATATGAAGTAAATAAAAAAGTTAATTTTCAATCGAACAGTTTAATTTAATGCCAAATTGATGAATCATCAACAAAACCAGATTAATTTAGACGCAAACAGTTGTATTTTTAACTAAAAAAGATGAATTTTCAACCAAGAAGCATAGTTACATCGTTAGTTTAAAAAATGAATTCTCAACCAAAAAAAAAAACGAATTTTCAAAAAAAAGTAACATTTTGAACAAAAGAAATGAATTTTCAACTGAAATGATGAATCTTTAAAAAAATGAATTTTCCAAAAAAGAATTCAGCTTAAAAGATAATTTTTCAACCCAGAAGATTAATTTTCTGAAATTGGAATAGTTAAATTTTCAACCAAGGAGGTGAATGTTCAACTAAAAAGAATGAAGTTTTAACCAAATAGATTTTTAAGCGAAACGATTAATTTTACAGCAAGGAGTTTGAATGTTCTACCAAAAAATACGAATTTTTAACAAAATACATTAATTTTCCACATGGTTGAATTTCAAAACCAAAGCAATGAATTATCTAGCAAGCGCTTGAATTTGCAACCCGAAAATATGATGTTCAATCAAAAATGTTAATTTTCCACTAAAAAGCTAAATTTTCATAAAAATAGTTTAATTTTTAACCAAATAGTTCAATTTAATCCATAAATAGGATTTTTCAACATAAAGCTAATTTTCGTTGCAATGTGACTTTCACTGACCCCCCCCCCCCCCCTAACCGTACTCCCACCTCCTTCTAATTATTTCAGCAAAGTTGAAAATTTGATAAAATCGCGTTTTTCGCTTCCGGTTTTGTAATTAGTAGCACTAATGTAGTGGGGACTAATGACTGGGATTGACAGGAAATTTATGAGTTCAAACATGTTTTTTCTACGCAGTTTGCCGTAATTAAAAAAAAAGTTATTGTCATTCATATCTGGTTCGTTCTAAATAAAATGAAGGAGGTTATTCAAATATTTTTCTAAATTTGAGGAAATACTTCTTCCGTCTTTCGCAACCATTCAGGGTACGAAGATTCATTAAGCTCTGTAAATAACGTTCAATATAGAAGACGTACGCTATTCATAGTCTTCAAATTATGCTGAGTAGCATTTGAAAAAAGTAGAATTCCATGATTTGAAGTATCTAATTTCGTTCTCGAAATGTCTGGAAAAATATATTTGATTTTCATAATTTTTTGTGGCATACTGCTTGAAATGGTTGCTGGGAGTTTCTTGGAAGATAATAATAGTAAGTAAACTGATATTCTCAATAAACATTAGCGGTGGAGCAATAACAATTAATTTTTTATCACGAAATTGAAACACTGCGGAAACGTCGACTTTGAAGAAGCCTAAAAAGATCCTAATTTTCATTTTAACCCTTTGAATATTTTGTACTAGTTCTTTATGATTTAAATTTTTAGCTTTCGGATTTTTAAATAGAAGGCCCTATTCTGAATTGTCAACGTGACCTAGCATGTTTCCATTTTCAAAATATTGCCTTCTGATTCTTTGTGCAAAGTTACTTTACAATCTTAAAATGATAATTGATCATTTGGCTATGAATTAATCATGCATATTCAGGGTCCTCATGAGCCACCAAAGATTATTAGAAAATAACTAGAAAAGGTCAAAAATAACGCGATGGTCTAACAGATGGGTCATGAAGTCCCGGGACTGACACACAGATGGCGCCGCCAATGCCATGCCACTTTGGTTTTCGGTAGTACCAACCACCAGAGTTTAAAGCGCTTCGTCAGGCTTGATTTTTAGCCCATGTATTCGTTTTGATATGAATCCCGCTAAACGGATGAATTGTTCGCTGTAATATTTGAACCACATAATCTCAAGGGCATAGTGCCCAACAGGTCAGTCTCTTTTTTTTTTAAATGGTCTTGTTTTTGTTTTTTTCTTATTAATCGAAAATCTGCTTTATTTATGCGCCTGAAACGAGCAATCCGCCACAGGGAAAGTACCCCCGTTGAACAGAAAACAGGCGCTCCGAATTTGAAAGGGAATTTATTCTAATTCACCGTGAACTTTTTCGAGGATGCTGAACCCAGGGGGTCGGTCGTAACTCATCCGCCCTTTCCATTGTTGCATCATGACACGATTCGAGCCGCTTGAACGAAATTGATAATTATTCAAATATGCAGAAATTCAATTTTTATATGCTGCATTAGGTTCATTACATAATTACGAGAATCGGTTCAACCGTTCAATTTCTGTTGGGAGTTTTGGTAATGTTGCATTTTATTCGAGATTACCTTCAATATTGAGAATATTTACTGATTTTCCAAATCCTTTTTCCATTTTTTGTTTCAAATTATATCATTTTCAAATTTTATCAGCTAATTAAAATTTCATCGATCCGTGTTTTGCGCATTTTGAGATATTGTAACAGTATTCATTGTCGGTGGGTGATTTACTTTGGTCTTTATCGAAAGACAAAATCAGAGTCAAGGATGATTGATCAATTCATTGAATATTCAATTCGATTCATCGAATCTGATTGTTATAAACAAATTATATTAACAAAATGTAAACATATTGCAAATTTTGCTTGCAAAGTATATTTGTAACCTGAAATTGCTTGATTTTATCAACACGATCATCTTTGATCATGAAAATTTGTTGTATGGTATAATTTGTTTGTTTTATGAACAAATGATGTGAACAAATGCATAGTTTAGGCGTTCATTGGCAGAAAGTAATCGTTTTTATTTTGTAGTTACTTTAAATTATATGAGTGGTATAATATGTAGTGATTAAGATTGGTCATTCCATATTATTTGTTTATTTTATAAACAAATGCATAGTTTGGTCATTTATGGACAGAAAGTAATACTTTTTTTTACAATCATCTTCAAGTAGCACAAGTGGTGATGTTTATTGACGAAGACTTGTCAATCGATATTATTGGTTTTTTTTATAAACCAATTTTATAAGGAAATGCATCTTTTGAACATTTAGAGATAGAAAGTGTTCGTTTTTCTTTCTACACGTCTTCAACTTACATAAGTGGTGATATACAGTGACAAGGAATTGTCCATCCATATAATTTTTTGTTATAAAC
The DNA here is from genome assembly GCA_932195095.1 of Andricus curvator. Classification (NCBI taxonomy): domain Eukaryota; kingdom Metazoa; phylum Arthropoda; class Insecta; order Hymenoptera; family Cynipidae; genus Andricus; species Andricus curvator. Next base: position 109,197 of record CAKNYM010050081.1, read on the forward strand.
AAATTTTATGAAGAAATGCATAGTTTGGTCGTTCATAGACAGAAAGTAATAGTTTTTTTACAATCATCTTCAAGTTACGCAAGTGGTGATGTTTTTCGACGGAGAATTCTCGATCGATATTATTTGTTTTTGTTTGAAAGAAATTCTATCAATGAAGTTCCCAACTAAAATGACTAACATAACAAAAACACAATTTTTCCATTGAAAGATGCTCGAATAATTCAATTGATTGATAAATTCGTTTTAAAAAAAAACATTAAACTCATCAACCAAATATAAATTTTGATATATCAACTACTACATTTTTATTTTCAGAATTCATCTTCGTTTTCATGAACATTTGCTTACTTACTACAAAGATTCATGTATTCCCGTTGAAGATTCATCATTTTAGTTGAAAATTTGTCACTTTCTTTTAAAATGTGACTACTTTTTTTATCAGTTTTCTTTATTCTGTTGAGTTTTTTTTCAGTTGAAAATGTTACTACCCCAGTCACATATTTCATCATTTGAGTTGAAAATTCATCTCTTCGGTTTAACTTTTTCAAATTAAAATGTAACTATTCAATTTTTGGTTCACAATTTATCTTCTACAGTTCAAAATTCGTATTTTAATAGAAAAAATAATTCATTGGTTACAAATTGATGTCTTTCAGTTCGAAGATGAACTATTTGATTAGAAATTTGCCTCTTCTATTTGACAATTGATCATTGTAGTATAAAATAATATATAATAATATATATATATATAATATATATAATATATAATATATAATATAATATAATAATAAATAATAATAAAATTTCTTTGAAAATGTGACTTTCTTTTTAAATCACTTTTTGGGTTGACATTTTCTTTTTCACTGAAAATGTAAGTATCGCCGTTGCGGCGCAACGCCGCGCCGTCTTCTTCGCTCCTCGGCGGCGGCTGGACGGCGCACAGCGGGCTGAATGGTGAATTTACTATTCAAAATCACCCACAGCCTACAATTCTTAAACGATTTTCAATTTTTTTTCAGAAGTGATCAGTGATAGTTGCACAAGAGTATTCATGGATTATATTTTTTAATTATTGTCATTTTATACTTTTTGTACAAATAAAGAAAGAGAGGAAACGAGACATTTCTTAATTATTATTCTTTATTTTCAAATCAATAACTTCATTAATCCCATTCTCGACGAGAATGAATGTCGCAGTATCCAAAGAATATAAATAATTCACAGGATATTGAATGTAATTGTTCTAAACAAATTATATTAAAAAAATGTCAACATATTGCAAATTTTGCTTGCAAAGTATATTTGTAAGTTTAAGTTGCTTAATTTTATCAACGGGTTCATGTTTGATCATGACAATTTGTTTTCCAGTATATTTTGTTTATTTTATAAAAAAATTATGTAAAGAAATGCATAGTTTAGGCGCTGTTTGGCAGAAAGTAATCGTTTTTCTTTCTTAGTCCTTTTAAATTATATGTTTGATATTATTGAGTGATTAGGATGTAAATAATATGAATAGATATCATTTGTTTTTCTTATAAAGAAAGTTTATGAACACATGCATAGTTTGATCATTTATAGATAGAAAGTGATCGTTTGTCATTATTGCCTTCAAATGATATCACTGGAAATGTTTTTTTATGTTCTACAAGAATAAGCTTCAAAAATAATTTCAGGATCCATTTCAAATTCATTCTTGCTCCACTTTAATAAATGGTCAAACTACGCATTTGTTTATAACATTTTTTTATGACATAAACAAATAATATGGATTGACAATTTTGTGTCACTAAATATCAGCACTCATGTAATTTTAAGACGATTAGAAAGAAAAACGGTCACTTTCTATCTCTAGATGCCCAAACTGTGCATTTTTTTATAGAAAAAAAAACAAATATTATCGATTGACAATTCTTCATCACTAAACATCACCACTTTTGTAATTTGAAGACGATTAGAAAGAGAAACTATTACTCTCTGTCTATAAACGACCAAACGATGCATTTGTTTATAAAAGTTGTTTATAAAAAAAGTAATATCGATTGACAATTCTTTGTCACTGAATATCACCACTTGTGCTACTTGAAGATGATTGTAAAAAAAAGTATTACTTTCTGTCCATAAATGACCAAACTATGCATTTGTTTATAAAATAAACAAATAATATGGAATGACCAATCTTAATCACTACATATTATACCACTCATATAATTTAAAGTTACTACAAAATAAAAACGATTACTTTCTGCCAATGAACGCCTAAACTATGCATTTGTTCACATCATTTGTTTATAAAACAAACAAATTATACCATACAACAAATTTTCATGATCAAAGATGATCGTGTTGATAAAATCAAGCAATTTCAAGTTAGAAATATACTTTGCAAGCAAAATTTGCAATATGTTTACATTTTGTTAATATCATTTGTTTATAACAATCAGATTCGATGAATCGAATTGAATATTCAATGAATAGATCAATCATCCTTGACTCTGGTTTTGTCTTTCGATAAAGACCAAAGTAAATCACCCACCGACAATGAATACTGTTACAATATCTCAAAATGCGCAAAACGCGGATCGATGAAATTTTAATTAGCTGATAAAATTTGAAAATGATATAATTTGAAACAAAAAATGAAAAAAGGATTTGGAAAATCAGTAAATATTCTCAATATTGAAGGTAATCTCGAATAAAATGCAACATTACCAAAACTCCCAACAGAAATTGAACGGGTGAACCGATTCTCGTAATTATGTAATGAACCTAATGCAGCATATAAAAATTGAATTTCTGCATATTTGAATAATTATCAATTTCGTTCAAGCGGCTCGAATCGTGTCATAATGCAACAATGGAAAGGGCGGATGAGTTACGACCGACCCCCTGGGTTCAGCATCCTCGAAAAAGTTCACGGTGAATTAGAATAAATTCCCTTTCAAATTCGGAGCGCCTGTTTTCGGTTCAACAAGGGTACTTTCCCGGTGGCGGATTGCTCGTTTACAGGCGCATAAATAAAGCAGATTTTCGATTAATAATAAAAAAACAAAAACAAGACCATTTTTCAAAAAAAAGAGACTGACTTGTTGGGCACTATGCCCTTGAGATTATGTGGTTCAAATATTACATCGAACAATTCATCCGTTTAGCGGGATTCATGTCAAAACGAATACATGGGCTAAAAATCAAGCGTGACGAAGCGCCTTAAAAGATCCCTTCTAGAAATAATTAATTGAAAACAATTCAGTTCCAGTTGAATATTCCATAATTTTAGTTAAAAATTCTTCTCTTTTTTTGAACTTTCTTTTTTTTGCCTAAAAATTTATTTATTCAATTGTTGGTAGAAAAATTATCTTTTTTAGTTGGAAATTCGTCTTTTGGTAGAAATTCATCTTCTTGGTCCAAAATTCAATTATTCTAGATAAAGATTCATTTCAGTAAAAAATTCATATGTCTGGTTGAAAATTAAACTATTTCAGTTAAATATTTACAATTTTATTGGAAAATTCATCACTTCGTTTGTTTGGTTAAACATTAATTTTTTTAAATTGAAATTTAATTATTTAAGTTTTGGTTGAAAATTTATATTTTTTAGTGAAAATTGATTTTTTTGCTTGAAAATTCAACTGTTTTAGTTGAAAACTCTTATGTTTGGTTCAAAATTAATTTTTTTGTCACTAAAAATGTTACTATTTCATTTTTGGTTGAAAATTATTATTTTTTTGGTTCAAAATTCCAGGGTTCCAGTTAAATATTCATAATTTTTGTTGAAACTTTTCTTTTTAATATAACTATTCAGTTGAAGATTCATAATTTTATTTGAAAATTCATCACCTTGGTTGAAAATTCAACTTTTTTGTTGAAAATCCGTGTTTTTTGTTTAAAATTAATTTTTTCAACTAAAATTTTAACTATTTTATTTTTTGTGGCAAAAAATTGATAGTTTTAGTGGAAAATTCAAGTATTTTTTAAAAATTAATTTATTTTGCAATGTTCTGCTTGTTGGGTTAAAGGATTTTCAGAATGAACGTCATGAATTAAAATAAATGTTTGCGTTTCGCGGAAAATATGAATATGTTACTTTTAGTTGACTGAGAAAATTGAAAAACTTGACCGGGAATTTGAAATCGTCCGCCGAATCGCCACCCTTGAAAATTTCTGTGCTTGGGGAAGGAAAGCCAGTTGTTGCGATGATCCATGCATGTATTTAATACAATTTTGAACTATTTCACCTATAAATACTACAATTTTTAATGTTCAAATTTAGAAATAGTTTTATCTGTAACAGTTTTTAAATAGTTAAATCTTCAAGTCCATTTCTGTCAATTATTGTTGATTTTGTTTAACTTTTCAATTACATAAAGCCATCTGAACAATCTAATACTATAAAATAAAAAATTTGAAACCCTTAAATTCAAAGATTTTAAGATTAGGCATTGCAAACCAAATTATTTGAAATATTCAAAATTGAGTATTTTAAATATTTAAAACTAGAAATTTTCGAGAATTTCAAATCAAACTTATTTATAAATTCAAAATTGTTATGCTGCAAGACATTTAAAAAGATAGGATAAGTTTTTTTACTAAAAATTAAAAGAATTTAATGAGTTACCTACACTTTATTTAGTCCGAGTTTCAAAACATGGACGCCATCCTACGTTCTAATGATTCCAATCGTTTTCAATTGGATATCCATTATTCTGAATCAAAGGTTAAGTTATCACTACAGCATTTTGATATTGCGATACCGTTAACCCACATAATTTCGAGTCTTCATTCAGTATACCGCCTGAACAAACATTCTATTTTTTGTACTTGAAATTTTTGTTGAATTGTGAAAAATTTAATTTCCAACCTATAAACACGTGCGCGTCATGTGTGTTACAAACGAAAACTACAGAGGGCGCACTGTAGGCAAGTGCATTTACTCAATTCAACCCGATTGGATTCAATCGATTATTTATAGAAGGGATACGTGTAAAAATTTCATGAGATTCGGTTTAGTCGTTGTCGAGATATTGAAGGTTAAGTGACGCTACATTCGTTTTTGTTTAAACAATGGAGAAAAACGAGTTTTGTGTGTTAATCAAACACTGTTTTGGATGGGGGAAAATACCGTTCAAGTTCAGCAATGGCTTGATAAGTGTGGCCGGGAAAAGTGCCCATCGAAAACAACCATTTGCCGATGGTATGCCGATTTTAAACGCGGTCGAACAATCACCGAACACGCGGAGCGCCCAGGTCGTCCAATTGAGGTGGCAACGCAAGCGCGGCTCCCATTTGGAAAAAAAAAGTTTCATAGGCTATTTTCATGCATAATTTTGAACACGGTGCCTTTTGATATATCTAGGATGCCAGCTATCTCTTGCAAGTTCACTTTACGATCGGACAAAATAATTTTCCGAATTTTTTGGATGTTTTCGGGCGTTGGTACCTCAATTGGACGACATGGGCGCTCCGCGTCTTCGGTGGTTGATCGACCGCGTTTAAAACCTGCATACCATCGGCAAATGGTTGTTTTCGATGAGTACTTTTCCCGGGAACACTTTTCAAGCCATTGCTGAGCTTGAACGGTATTTTTCCCCATCAGAAAACAGTGTTTGATTAACACACGAAACTCGTTTTTATCCATTGTTTAAATAAAAACAAATGCAGCGTCACTTAACCTTCAATATCTCGACAGCCACTGAAGCGAATCTCATTAAATTTTTACACGTAACTTTTAAACGTTGGTACTACCATAGGTCCTGGTTACACCGGCGAGCTTATAGTAGGCCGGTTTGCAATAAACTAGCTTAAATGAGAGTGTCCAGATTCGCGTCGGCGCAGAAGCCGCAGGGACCCCACGTGTGCGACAGAGAGCCACTGTTGAAAACGCTTTTGCGCCGACGCGAAACTGAGCCACTCTCGTGTTTAAGCTAGCTTATAGTAAGCCGGCGTACTGTAGGCTCGCCGGTGTAACCAGGCCCACTGATATATATATATATATATATATATATATATATAATTATACTAGTAGTCTTGCGCGCGCCAAGACGCGCGCTCAATAATTTTTTTTATGAAAAAGAATAAACCAAATACTTATTTTTTTCTATGTTATTTATATTTAATTAATGTTACAAAATATTTGTAAAAAATAATTGGAAGGCACTACAGGATGATGTACGTAGCCTTCAATAAGGAGCTCCTTTTCATATTTTTTCTCTGTTGAAGCTAAAGGAGTAATGGATTTCTCATAATTTATTTGTAGGTATATTCTCCCATCGTTATCATCTTGAAAAAATTGTGAATATAATTATAATTCAATTTATTATAATCGGCTCATAAATTTGTTTAACACTTAACTTATTTGTAAATTATATTGCCGTAATACATTTTTTATTTTATAAATTAAAAGAAATGTTATTTACAAAATAAATTGTGAATTATTCGTTTCAACATGTATATATGAGCATATAAATTTCAAATTGAAAAATACTACGAATAATATTAATTTTCATTATTATATAAGCTTCACAAAGTTTAAAAAAATGAATGATCCATAGAATAGTGGCAGTAATTACCAATCTTTCATCAATCTTGAGAGCTTTTAAAATCCATTGAAATCTTCGGAAATCTCATAAAATTCATTTAAATATTCTAAAATATATTGAAACCTCGCAAGTCCTATGAAATAGTTTCATATATTCCAAAGTTGTAAACAAATTCTTTAAACTCCCAGAAAAATTTGTTCATTCCTCTTAAAGTCATTCAAAGCCTTTAAAATTCCTTAAAAAATTAATAATATCTTGAAAGTGCATTAAAGTCTTTAAAAATACTTTATAAGATTTTGAATCATTTCAGATCCTATCAGGTTACCGAAATAAATTTAAAATTCCTTGAAATCTTTTGATATTCCCTAAAACCTGGCATAGGTCCTATTGAATCGATCTATATTTTCGAAATATTAGAAAACTCTTTGATACAATACCCCATGCAAATTTTTTCAAATCTCTTGAAAATGCTTTAGAATCGTTTTAAATACTCTAAAATATTTCAAATCCTCTGAAACCAATTGAACATTCCTTAGAATCTTTTGAAATACTGTTAAAGTTTTGAAATCCTTTCAAACCTTTGGAAATCAATTGAAACATTTGAAAGCTCTTGAAAATGCTTTAGATCTTTTAAAATACCATAAAATAATTCAAATCCTATGAGTAACATTAAATTACTGAAATCAATTTAAAAATTCTTAGGATCTTTCAAAATACCCTAAGATATTTAAAATTCTTCACAATATTTTTGAATTCCTTGAAATTTGTTAAACTTTTGAAAATCCCTTGCAATTTTCAAAAGCACCCTAAAATATTTCCAATCCTTTGACTTGAAACTTTTTAAAGCTTACGAAAATGTCTTGACATCTTTTAAAATACTCTTAAAGTTCTCAAATCCTTTACCATTTTTTGAAATTCCTCAAAATTATTGAAATCTCTTGGAAATGCCTTGGAGTCTTTTCGAATTCCTTACATATTTATTTTGATTATTTTAAAATTACTTGAAAGTTGAAACTTTTTTAAGCTTTCGAAAATGCCTTAAATCTTCTAAAATACTCTAAAATATTTCCATTCCTATGGAATCAATTAAATTACCGAAATCAACTGAAAACTCCTAGGAATCTTTAAGAATAATCTGAAAGTTTTCAAGTCCTCAAAACTTTCTTAAAATTTCCTGAAACTTTTTAAATCTCTTTAAAATCAAATGAAAGTTTTAAAAATATTTGAAATCCTCTGAAATCAATTACTGAAATAAATTCAAAATTCCTTGAATTCTTGAAATTTTTCTAATCTCTTTAAAATCAAATGAAAATTTAAAAAATAGCCTAAAATATTTCAAATCCTTTGAAATTCCTTCAAATTATTGAAATAAAAAAAATCCTTGGAGTCATTAGAAATTCCCCAAAATATTTCAAGGCCTTTCAAAACTTTTAAAATCACTTAAAACTTTTTGAAGCTTTCCAAAATGCCTTGGAATCTTTTAAATTACTCTAGAATATTCCAAATCCTCTGAAATCAATTAATGTACTGAAATCAAATGAAAAATCCTTGGAATCTTCAAGAAACCTCTAAAAGTTTTGAAATTCTTTACATTTTTTTAATCCCTCAAATTGTTGAAATCTCTTGGAAATACCTTGGATTCTTTTGAAACACCCTAAAATATTCCTAATCTTGAAAAATGACTTCAAAAATCCTTTTGAATCAATTCAATTACTAAAATCGGTTGAAAATTCCTTGAAATCTGTTGAAATATTTCAAACCCTTTAAGATCTGTTGGCATTTATTGAAATTATTGACATCTCTTTCGAATGCTTTGGATTCTTTTCAAATGCCCTAAAATATTCCCAGTCCTTTAAAATTCCTTCAAATTATTAAAATAATTAAAAAATTCCTTGGAAACTACTGAAATTCTTTGAAATATTTTCCTACAGTATATCAATTTGAAATCTTTTAGAATCAATTGAAATTTTTTAAATCCTCTTAAATCCTATTAAGTTAGTGAAATCAATTAAAAATTCCTTAAAATATTTTATAAGGATTTACCTTATAGTCTTTGAACTTCTTTGAAATCCCTTCAAATTATCAAAATCAATTTCTTAAAGTATCGGTGTTTTTTTAAATAGAAGTGCCCATTAAGAGCGTAAAAATGCTTAATTTGAACATCTTTTTAAATTATAAAATTTTTGATCTGTAGACATGCACAGATCTCTGACATACTTCTATTCAAACCGAAAAAAAAATTATTCGAATGTGTCACTATAAGGAAATGGAGATTTCAATCCTATAGGGAAAGTCGAACCGAAACTTACACGAGTTTCACAAATGATATTTAATATGATAAATATAATTAAATTATAATAGAAATCACAGTTACGGAGCGTAAAAATGATTAAGTTGAAAATTTCCTGTTTGCGTAAAAAGTTTAAAAACAGACTACCACCACAATTGAGGTTATGGTTCATTACTCCTTTTACATACTTTACAGTGCAACGGTTGGCAACAGTGAGCCGTGCATTACCAAATACGAAAAAACACGTGACGTATTATCGAACTCGAATGATTCGATTACTATTTCCCACAGTGATCCCGAAAAGACCACCTTGACATGCGCATGCTTCGACTGAATTGCGCTTATTGGTTCTAGTTCGCATCCTCATTGGGAATTCAAATACAGGAGCGTACTACAGCCAATCAACTATATTACAATTCAAACATGCGCAGATGAAGGCGAATCAGATAGCATCACTGATTTAAAATACAGTACCATAGTGGTGGCACTCCCATGTATTGTTTTGAAGACTTGGCTTCCAAATCAGCGCCATCTAGCGGTTCCCCCGGACACTATAAGTAAATTAACCTACAAATCCCTGACAGCAATTGTTTCCAAGCTCTGCTTCCCCCAAATTCTCGTAAATATTAAATTTCACTTAATTTCTTGTAAATAAAATTGCAAAATTATCAAAATTGATAAATATACAAATATTTTCCATACCTAAAATATATATTTAAATACTAGAAGTATGATTTGTTTTAATAAAAAAGGATTAATTGGCTTTACATTTGAGATTATGTCTTAGAATAATATTTTTTATTTCTCTAACAAAGAAATTTTTATAAACGACAAACTTTGCTTGAAGAAAAAAACCTCCTAATCTCTCAAAAAGACTTTTATTTATATCATTTTTAATTTATTTGTTACTGTTTCGAAATATGAAAACAACAAAGTAACCTCAAATCAAGCAAATGGTACTTTATTTTTTTTAATTCAATACTTACCAATCAACACATTTCCCTACATCATCACAAAATAGTGCACACAGTACGTATAACAAGATACACAACAAAACTTGCAGAAAATTTTATACAACAAGGTTAACACAACAAATTCAATTTGACACTTCGACTAATTTCCAATTTCGAGATTTCGAAATATTTGAAAATATTATGGTTGCACATGCGCATTGCATTGTACTGACTCTCAGCGCCACCTAGCGGTTCCCCCGGACACTAAAACATAATGCCTTCAAAACTATACATGGGAGTGCCACCACTATGTACAGTACCACACACAGACACACACTACTGTTGAATATGAGCGGCCTACAGCAAGCGTTACCAGCGTCACTCTCGAAAATCGTCAGAATCGAAAACGACAATATCGTTTAGAGATTTTATATTAAGGAATCAGTGGGTACTACCGAAAAACAAGGTGGCATGGCATTGGCGGCGCCATCTGTGTGTCAGTCCTGGGACTTAATGACTCATGTGTTAGCATTCTTATCTCTATTGAAATAACAAGAAGGTCATACTGTGAACTTGTAAGCGTGACGCCAGCCTGTCTCCGAATTAAAAACATTGCCGTCTTCATGCTCTACTTTTCAGCAGAGTTTTGAATTCAATTTTCAAATTCCTTTTCAATTGTACATTTTTCTCATTTTTCATAGAAAATTGAAAAATCCTTGAATCTTGTGAAATTCCTTGAGATAGCTTCAATCCCTCTAAATCTTTGGAATCGCTAGGAGTCCCTTGAAATTCAATGAAATTTTGTTCATTTCCCAAAGTTATCTAGAAATCACTTAATATTTGAGGAAATCCTACAAAATTCTTCGAAATCCCTTGGAAAGTTTATCTCTGAAAATCCTCCAGAATCCCTTAAAATCTCTTGAAATCTTTGGAAAGCGCGAAATTTGGAATCGCTAGGAGTCCCTTGAAATTCAATGAAATTTTGTTCATTTCCCAAAGTTATCCATAAATCGCTTAATATTTGAGGAAACCCTACAAAATTCTTCGAAATCCCTTGGGAAGTTTATCTCTGAAAATCCTCCAGAATCCCTTAAAATCTCTTGAAATCTTTGGAAAGCGCGAAATTGAATTTAAAAATTATAAATCGTTTTGAAGCCCTTGAATATAATTTAAATTAAACTTAGTAATTAAAGTTCTCTTTAAAAAAGCATTCAAATCCTTAGAAATCTTTTACATCCTTGAAGGTTTAATAAAATCTTCGAAACTTTTGACATTCTTTGAAATACCTTCAAATCCCTTGAAATCATTGAAATCGCTAGAAGTCCCTTGAAATTCAATGAAGTTTTGTTTATTCTCCAAAATTCTCGAGAAATCCGTTAAAATCTTTGGAAATCTTACAGAATTTTTCAAAATCCCTTGACATCGTGGGAAAGCGTAAAAATCCTTTGAAATAACTTGACATGTTAAGAAATTTTTTTAAACCGGTGGAAATATTTTTAATTCCTTAAAACCCGACTAAAAATATTTTTATTTTATTTATTAAATTTCTCTAAAAGAATCGTTTAAATCCCTACGGATCTTTAAAATCCTCTAATCTTGCGAAATTCCTTGAAATAAATTAAAATTCCTTGAAGTCTTTGAAATCGCTCGAATTTGTTTTAATCTCTTGAAATCCTTTGGAATTCGTTAAAATTCCTGGAAATGTTTGTAAATATTTGAAATCCTCTAGAATCCCTCAAAATATTTCGCAAATTTTGAAATCCCTCAAATATTTCTAACTCGTTTGAAAATCAAAGAAATATTTTCGATTTAGTTGAAATATTTGGAAACCCCTTAAAATCCTTTCAAAAGCTTTAAAATCTATAAAAGTCCTTAAAAATTGATTGAAATCCTTTTTTAGAAAATTCATGTTTTCCCCTGTTTTTAAAAAACTTCACTTTTTTCTCCTTCTCGTTTTTCCGCTGAAATACGAACTGAATGTAAAGAATACAATAAGAAAATCTAACTATTTTTGGTTGAATCTTCATTATTTTCGATTGAAATTCCTACTTTTATATTTATCTTTCGGAATTCATCTTCTGCGAATTCAACTGCGAATTCAACTATTTTATTTTTGGTTCAAAAATTATATTTTAAGTTGAAAATTCAACTATTTTGTTGGAAAATCATGTATTTGATTGAAAATTTTTTTTTTTTTTTTGGTAGAAAATTAATGTTTTTTTTAAATATTCATCAGTTTAGTTGTAAATTCATCTCTTTGATGGAGAATTCAACTACTTCATTGAAAGTTTAGCTACTTTGGTAAAAATCCTGTTTTTGTTGAAGATTCATCACTTTAGTTGAAAATTCCATTTTCTGCGTTAAAAATTAATTTGTTTCACTAAAAATGCAACTATTTCTTTTTTGTTGAAAACTGAGTTTTTCTCGTTAAAAATTCAACTATATGTCAGAAGAGTCGTGAACTTTTTTCCAAATTCGTATATTTCGTCTTAGAATTTGATATATTCTCAATTCAAATAAAAATTATTTTCGCTTGAAATATCATCTATTCCATTTTTGTCGAGAACTCGTGTTTTTGGATTTGCAATGCAAATCTTTGGTATAAAATCTGCTTTTTTTTAAATTCCAAAAGTTTTTTGAAAATTCGTGTATTTTCTTTAAAAATTCTATTTTTTTTTTTTAGTAGAAAACCAATCTCTTTAGTGATAAATTCACCTTTTTGATGGAAAATTTACCTATTTGGTCAAAACTTCATCTTTTTTGTTCGAAAATTCAACTACTTGCCTGAAAATTTAACAACCTTGTTGAAATTTTTTTTTTAATTAAAAATTAATTTTTAAATTTGAAAATTGAAATATTTAATTGTTGGTGGAAAATGTGTGCTGAGTAATTTCAAAATTAAACTATTTGGTATAAGAGTCATGTGATTTGAAGAAAATTCGTCTTTTGCGGTAGAAAATAAATATTGTCTGTTGACAACATGTGTTTTTTTCCAGGATAAAAGGTTATCGTCAGAGAATAAATTCTTTCAAAAAATAATAATATAAATACCATCTTGACTTCAATATAAAAAACACTTTAAACTCCGTAGGTTTCAAGTGGACAGATAAAATATTACATTTTCAACACAATAGGTGAATTTTTAAACCAAAAAGACGTATTTTGAATAATAAAAATCAAATTTTCACCAAACAGTTGAATTAAAAACCAAATAGTCAAAATTGAAAGCAAAAGAGATCAATTTTAAAAATATCAGTTGAACTTCTTAGCAAACAGTTCAATTTGCAAACTAAAAAGAAGAATTTCTTCGAATTCACTTGAATTTTCAACCAAGAAAAATGACTTTACTACACTATGACTTTACTAAAAAATATGACTTTATCAAAATAGTTAAATTTTTAACAAAACAGTTAATTTCCAACCAAAAAAGATGAGTTTTTTTACCATAAACGATGAATTTTCTGCCAAAAGACGAATTTCCAATCAGTTTAATTAAGAGAAAAAAAAAAGTTTTTCAAAGTTGAATCCTCAACCAATAGTTTAGTTTTCAATTGATAAGGATGCATTTTAAACAAAATTGTTAAATTTTTAAATAAAAAATATATTTTTTGAAACAGGAATAGAATCCTCAAATTTTCAGTTTAAAAAATTAACTTTTAAGCAGGAAACAATTATAAAGGATATATTTCCAACCGAAAATGGAATAACCACACTTTTAGATGAAAAATAAATGTTTAACAAAAAAAGAAATTTATAACCAAATACATAAATTTTCAACAGAAATGTTGAATTTTAAAGTAAAAAAAAAAAAACGAATCATCTACAAAAAAGTTGAATTTTCAACGTAAAAATATGATTTTTCAACCAAAAAGTTCATTCTCTACCAAATCGTTGAATTTCCATATAAATAGTTTAATTTTTGTCCAAATATTTTAATTTTTTACCAAATTGTTTAATTTTCATACCAAAAAGTTTAACTCGGCCAAAAAAGAAGAATTTCCAACAAAATCGATGATTCTTAAACTAAAAGAGATTAATTTTTAACAAACTAAAATTTAAAAATATATGCATTTTTCACAAGCTAGTTCAACTTCTGAGTAGTTGAATTTTTAAAATGAAAAGATAAATTTTTAACCAAATTATGTAATTATATTGTCTTTTATTAAACGAATTCTCTACAAATTAATTAAATGTTCAAAAAGAGAATATGACTTTTTAACAAAAATGTTATTCCTACAGCAAAAACTTAAATTTTCATGAAAATAGTTCAATTTTTTACCAAAAAGTTTAATTCAAAACAAAAAATATGAATTGAATACAAAAAGTAATGTTCAACCAAAGATTTTAATTCAATACCAAATTGATAAATCTTCAACAATACCAGATATATTAATACATTAACCAAAAAGATGAATTTTCGACCAAGAAGGTTAATTTTCGAGCAGAAAAAAAACGAATTTCTAACAAAATACATGAATTTTCAACTAGAAAAGATCAATTTTCAACCAAAAATGGCAGAGTTGCATCGTGAGTTAGAAAAATTAATTCTCAACCAGAAAAAAAAGAACTGAAATGATAAATCTTTATAAAAATGAATTTTCAACAAAAGAGTTCAACCCAAAATATGATTTTTGATCCCTGAAGATTAATTTTCTAAAATTGTAATAGTTTAATTTTCAACCAATGAAGGTGAATTTTTAACTAGAAAGGATGAAGATTTAACCAAATAGATTTTCCACCAAAAAGATTCATTTTATACAAAAAATAAATAAAAAAATACGAATTTTCAACAAACTACATTTCTTTTCAGAAACATGGTTGAATTTTAAAACGAAAACCATGAATTATCTACAAAACGGTTGAATTTGCAGCCCAGAAATATGATTTTTTCTCAAAAATGTTGATTTTCCACTAAAAAGTTAAATTTTCATAAAATTAGTTCAATTTTTGACTAAGTAGTTAAATTAACCATAATTTTTTACAATCTAAAAATGACAAGAAATCAATGAACTCTAAATTAATTATAGAAATTCAGGGTCTTCATGCTCTACCTTTTAACAAAGTTTCGTTTTCAGTTTCCACATTTTTTTTTTCGGTTATACATTTTTCTCATTTTACATGGAAAATTGCAAAATCTTCGAACCTTGTGAAATTTTTGAAAATCCTAAAAAATTCTTGTGGAATCCCTTAAACATTTATATATCTCTCAAAATTATAATTGATAAATGGACTACAAATGAATAATGCATATTTAGAATTCTCACGCACTACTTTTCAACAGTATTCTATTTTCACTTTTCAAAATTTTTCATTATTATACAGTTTTTCAGTTTTTAATAGAAAGTGTCATTTATTCAAGGGAGCGTAGATTCATGAAAAATATATTGCTCGGAAGGCTTCGAATGAATAATGGCTCGTCGTTCAAAAAAAATGTCACGAGAGTAAAAAGTTTGATCTTTTGTCAAAGTTTGAAAACTGAATTTCAAAAAAGTCAATTCTATGCCTCAAGGGTTTTATTCATAAAAGTTGTTATAAACAATTTTTTATTAATCGAAAACTTGAAAAAATGTTTAAAAAGCTGACCAGCATTTCGAAAAAATAACCCAGATATTCGTAATCAGGGGACTTTTTTACTCTTTCAAACAAAAAGTCTCTGAGGGGATTCTTAGTAGGGTAAGGAGGGGCAGCGCTGACCAGTTAGCAGTCAATGATTTTTTTGAAGTTAATAAGATGTGAAATTCTATAAGTGATAACTATATTGAGAAAACAATGATTCGATAATTCAATTATTTCCAACGAGCTGTATTTCGTCGGCTTTGCCCCCCACCGGAGGGTAAAGGCGACCGCAGCGTTTTATGAAAATCAAAACATTTTTTTTCTACGGACCGTTTTTTTAGTAAGCACTTGTAAACTATTATCTTGGTCGCGCTTGCCCCTTTGGTGAGGCCTCAATTATTTACGATATTCAATATATTTTGGACTTGAATTACATTCAATTGTTATAATTTCATGATGTAATATTATTTTATCTGTCAAAATATCAAATTTTCATACTGCAAGTATTACCATTAATGTTGAAAACTTTATATTTTTGCCAGCGAATCTTCCATTCTTTCGTTGTCAAAACCGTTTTCTGAATGATTTTTCTTTTACAACGTCAATTTTCAAGATTTCAGTAAGTGCCATTATATCTTTAAGCAAATAGATGTACTTAATGCAAAGTAGAATTTAAGTTGTTGAGTAATAGCGATGTTATCAGAAAAGTCGCCTTTGCCCCACTGGTCGGCGCTGCCCCTCCTTACCCTATATACAGAAATGTTAGTGGTAGCTGCATGCAAAAAGCTGTCAGGTTTAGTAAATAAAACTTTCTGGATCAGTATACCATTTTTAACTATTTTGAATTCAGATTGAATTCCTTCGAATTTTGCGCCTTACTTTGAATTGTTTCAACTTACTTGAAATACTCTGGATTCCTTGGAATTCCTTAACTTCTCTGAACTGTTTGAATTCTTTCATTTTTTGTGTTTCTTCAATTTCATTAACTCTCCTCATATCCCGAGTGCTCTAAAATCCCTGATATTCTCTAAATTTTCTGAATTTCTTGTGAATTATCTGAAATTCCTGAATTCCTAGAATATTCTGAAATTCCTAAATTCCTTGGATTTTCAGAATTCCCGAAAATCTCTGAATTCTCTTAAATCCTCCAATATTCGGTATTCCCTGATTTCCTTGAACACTTGGGATTCCCTGAAATCCCTGAATACGCGAAATTCCCACAATTCTTCGAATATTCGGAATTCGTCAAAACCCTTCCATATACTTAATTCCTGAAATTCCTTGAATATTCCGAATTTTCTTAATTATTGAAAATAGCCGAATTCCTTGAATTGTCTGAACTCCTAGAACATTCTGAACTCATTGAATATTCGAAATCCACTAAGTTCCTTGAATTCTTTGAATCCCTGAAATTATCTGAATTCCTTGAATTCCCTGAAGTTCTTAAAAATTCTAAATTCCTGAAATTCTTTGAGGTCTCTGAATTCGTTGAATTATTTAAATTCCTTACGTTTCCTGAAATCTTTGAATATTTGAAATAACCTGAAATACTTGAATATTTGGTATTCCCATATTCCCTCGAACATTTGGAATTTCCCGAATAACTTGAATATTTGGAATTCCCTGAATATTCAGAATCCCCAAAATACCTTGAATTTCCCTAATTCTTTGAATATTTTGAATTCCTGGGATTTCTGGAATTAGTGAAAATCTCAGAATCACTGAAAATCTCAGAATTCCTTGAATTCTCTGTAAACCTGGAATATTCTGAAATTCTCGAACGTCCGGCATACTCTGATTCCTGCAAGCATTTGGAATTCCCTAAATTTCTTGAATATTTGGAACTCTTCAAATGCTTTGAATTACCTGAAATCTTTGAACATTCTGATTTCCCGAAATTCCTTAAAATACTTGAAATTTGCTTAATTTCTTGAATTCCTTGATTATTCGGAATTTCATGAAATTCTTGAATATTCTGTATTCACTGAATTCCTGACAATCTTTGAATTCCTGAAAATATATGAAATCGTTGAATTCTCTTAAACCCTTGAACTTTCTAAATTCCCTGAATTTCTTGAATATATCGAATTACTGAAATTCCTTGAATTCCCTAAATGCCCTAATATCCATGGACTTTGATAAAATCTTCAAATATCGGGAATAACTTGCATATTCGCATTTCCCGTCAATCTCTGAATTCCTAAACAAATCTCTCAATTCCTTTAATTCTCTGAAATCCTTGAATATTCTGAATTCCTGACATTCCTTGATTTCTTGTATTCAGAGAATTCTCACAACAAAGGAATTTCCACGCAATTCGAAATAATGAAAAATTATTACATTGAATTTAAATAAATTTAAAGAATTCAAGGTAAATAAAAATAATTCAAAATAATATACCAAAAAAAGCAAAGTGGTTATTTTTGGAGAACGACGACAGAGTTTTAGAGTTTCGGACCTACTCCCTGGGTGAGAATTTTTTAACGTTGTGATATTGATTTTTAAAAATAATAGTTGTGTCCATATTATTCTTTGGGAAAATAGAGGGATTGGGCGACATCCTGTAATATTCTCCGATTGTAGTAAAAATACATTTTTATATCAAGGGATTCATAGCTTTGGGCAAGTGGGGGGGGGGGGGAAGTAGGAGTGGGCAAAGGGGTATGGTAGTGAAGTCGTGAGGAGGAAGTAGGGGAAGGGGATAATAAGATAGGATCGGATACCGCATAAAATAAGCAATTCCCCCAAGCAAAATTCGAACTTTGTTTTCTTTTCACCACCCTTGTGGATACTGAATGATTAAGTTATCATATTTACAGATTTCTCAACAAATCTTCACCTGCGCAAGAAACGTATGCTTAGGCGAACCGTCTTACAACGACCAGACTATATGATTGACGATTTGATCCACATTGTGAAAGTTTTCTTTAATAACAAGGAAATTTGTGTAGGTGTTATAGTCACGCCTGAACATATCTTGATTCCTTTACAATGTCACAAAGGAGCGAAAGACAGGTTCAGAGTTGAATCTAGAGAATTTCCTAGAAGTGGTATTCAAGCTCATATTGTAAATGGTATACCGTGCAAAGCCGGTCTTTGCTTTCTTCTTGTTCATCCATATATACCACGCACGGGTCCATCACACAGTCAACCAATAAAACTTGCTGGTCGTTCCTTACTTACGACTGAACATGCTGTTATTATTACTTGGGGATCCAATGGTCTGTTACGAGCAATTATCAATGTACAGATAGTCGAAGAGCAGACGTGTAACAATCACTACAGCCAAATTCAGATACCACTTACACCAAATTATTACTGCACTTTCCTTCCAGGAGCTCCCCATCAGTTGTCATATACGGAGGATCTAGGTGCTGCCTTGGTTGTGGGTGATGAACTCTATGGTGTTTTCACTTCTTCTGGAGCAGTTCACGGTCCACTTTTGCCTGATCTTTTCACAAATGTGAATTTTGGTGAACACCGTCGGTGGATCGAGTCACAAATTAGACCATATTTAGTGAATCCACATATATACGATCAGCCGATTCATGGATGACAAGAATAGGCCGCAAGATGCGGGAAGCCGATTCCATTGGGGTTTATTGGGGTATCAATGAGTGTTGCGTTTTCAGAAAATATAAATTGGAAATTTTCCTTTATGTTCCCTTTTTCTTCCAAAGATTTCTTTTATAGTAGGTTAGGCTTGTTTACCGTATACAAGGAGTGTTTATAAAGCTTCGATACTGCAATTATGTTATAATCGTAAATTTTAGGATAGGCCCGCTTCACCTTAGTGAAGGTTCTTTTAATCACTTGAGTATTCAAAAACTATGTCTTCTATAGCTCGATAAATCAAAAATTTAAGGCTGTCATAGAATTACACATTTTCGAAACTGGCCGTTTTATTATGGTAGCATATTATCGGGTTAGTTGCAGTTACTTGAACCTTTTTTGCCTAAGGTACCTTCTGTGCCAGTAAATTTCATTATAGGAATGGGAGTCACCAATGGATCCCACTCTTTTTTTTGTTAGCCAATCGAAATATGTATAGTGACCCAACTAATGTACACTGAATCTTTCAGTTTTACCCTCTGCGAACTTCGTCACTTGTCATTTTTTATTTTTCGAAGATTTCATTTTTATCTCTCAAACTGTTCATCAGCATTATTATAGATATTTTCAAAATATAGTGTTCTTTTTACATCGTATTCATTTTAATTAATTGTATTATTTGTGTGTGTAAATATATCAAGGTTGAAGAAATACCCCAAAATATTTATTACAAAAAACCCAACATTTCAACAAACAATGAGAATAGCGGTTCTGCCTTGGTCGTGGTGACGCACTCTTCGGTGTTCCTGCTCGGTTTGCAAGCGGTTTAAGCCATCCTCATCCTGATGTTTTTATACTCGCCAATGGTAACGAAAAAAGTTTTGACACTTTTTTAAACGAAAAATCATTGTGTTTCGACTCAAATTTGAACTACCGTCAACTGCGGCATTATAGAGTGTATTATTGAAAATAATTTTACTTTTAATTTATTTTTCTTGAAGAATATCTACATATGTTCATGAAAAATGAATTTTTACAGATTATATTATATTATTATTATATTATAGGAAGGAGAATATTTTGAACATTTATATTTAATAATTTTCATATTTTGCATCAATTTAATATTATCGCTAATATAGTTTTTTAAAGACTTTTAAGCACAGTTATAAAACTTAACATCAAAATCTTCAGATTTCCAACATTTGTCAAATATTATTATTTAGGCCAAGTTGCACCACCATATGTGGGAAAAAAATCCACGCAAAAAAATCCACGGAGTGCTGAATATTTATTAGGCATTGTCGGTGTGTTTAATTGTTTGAATTTGATCCATAATTTCCGTGAATCACCGCATCTCACTTTTTACAATCATACAAAAAGGTTAGCAATTTAACAGCGACGAAAATAAAAATTTTCTGTATAGAGATACTTTTAAGAAGAAAAAAATCAATTTCCAGACCTGAATATTCGTTTTATTTTTGATTAAAGTATTTTTTTAAACCCAGAATCTAACGGGTATTCTTTCGATGCAAGTTTTATTATATTGTTAAAGATTTATCAATTTTTTCCAAAATTAAACATTTATGTCAGAATATAATTCGTTCCTGAAGTCCCACCTATTTCAAGTCCCCCGTACACGGATATTTGAAATCGTGCAGTTCCGTCACCTCTCACCAGGGTCTCTGTAGCGGTTGTAGGTCACACCCGCGTCAGTGACTAAACGATTAAAGAGGGCCGAAGAGCGGGAAGTCCTCTTTCGTTTTTATTGAGTATTTTAGCATGACGTCATGGGAATGCAGACAACTTTTGAAAAAAAAATTCTAAATGTAGAAGTAAGCCATAAACATACGAATGGTAGAGGAGAGTGGCCCTAAGTCGGCACTGTGAGTTAAGTCGGTACTCTCGCGTTTCTCAGAGATGGCGAACGTGTCGGCTAAATCATTTTGTCGTATGCCAGGTTGGTAGATATGGCGCTAATTTACACTGACAATTGTCACTTCAGTTTTCGCTTGGCAGCGTGAGCGGGGTGTAAATTTTTCGTGCAAACATTTGCTTCCATTCTTGTGAAGCAGCTATAGGTGTGTGAATATTTTGAAAAGTTCAATCGATTAAGTGCGTTAGTTTTTGTTTTCTGTGTGCTTTTGCCTGATATAGTCGATTTTTCATTCGGACTTGTTTCGTGTGCATAATATAATGAAATGTGTACACATTCGTTGTGGTCCTGAGTCGGCACCAGAGAGGTTTTCCTGAGTCGGCACCTTTTTTGTTGCTTTTGTTGTTATTTGTGTGTTATTTTATTTCGTTGTGTTTCAATTCCATGTCACTCGTCTTTTTTTTTTTTTTTTTTTTTTTTTTTGACTGCATGTTGCTTGCTTTTGGTAGGTGTCCTTTTATTTTCTGTGTGTTTCTCATTGACATAGTTTAAATGTTTTCATTTTCTTCTGTAGCCTTCATAACCTGTCCCTTTTCTTGCATGTGAGCGGAAAAAATTATGTGACGACTCAGGACCGGGGATGACGGCTTAGGACCACCATTTTGAGAAATAGCAAACATCGACTTCTTTATTTTGCGCTGTATTGCGACGGCAAAATCAATTCACACTGCTCCGAAGGACATAGAATTGTAGATGAAGGTTCGTGGTATCTGACCAAAGACATTAAAGCACCATTAAACCCGGTTTTCCTTCTGTTCTAGACCAAAACTCTCACTGTGCCGACTTAGGACCACTCTCTCATAATATTTTTCAAGTGTAAAATGTATTTTCTCAGTCATGTTCCATTCGTTTGTCGATTGATGACCTTTCAGTGTCAAGAAATAAAATAAAATGTCCAAAATTTCAGGTTAGTGTATCAGATCGGGTACTCTAACTTCAAAATTTCGGATAGTTGATTGAATTTCTGAAAAATAAAAGCACTCCAACCGATGAAAAAATAAAACAGAATGTCGCAAATGCATTATATACTTGAAAAATGTTACTATTTAGAGCTTTATGACGTACTTTTCTGTTTAGAATATTTTCTGTAAAAAGGCATATGCAGTTGCAGGCCCATGTCTAGAATTATGCTCGCCTTTCTGAGATTTCCACCATTCTAGCATGATCGTGACGTCATGCTACAATATTCACTATTCCGCGAAATATTTACGTCGTTTTTCGATTCTATTATTTTAATTTTTGATTTCATTATTTTGAAATTAAAAAGTATAAACTTGTAATATTACATTAATAATAAATTATTTAAAGAAATGATCTATTCCTTAGACTCAATTCAATTAATTTTTTTGAAGTGAAAATTTGTTCAAAATATTCATCTGCATTATCATTGATAGTATTTATTGATTTCAAATAGACCCGTGCTTTTCAGCACATGCGCAGTTGAAAAAGTTTCTTACAGCGCGCGCACCGATACAAGGCTGGGGCAGCCAATGAACGGCGCTTGACAAAAATAACCTTTCGACTCGCGGTAGAGGTGGGAGCCGCACCAGCCTTCAAATTATCGAATTTTCACGTTTCGCGGCCCTTCAAATAGGCGAGACTTTACTGTAATATGTTCTTAAGGTAGTTGTAAAAAATATCGGATCTCTGAAAAAAATAATTTGTGTATGATTTTGAGAATCGAAATATATTACTGATGAAGATATGTAAAATTAAAAGCATTGCTTTTAGGAAACAAATGTTGAAACTCTTCAGTAATGGATTAGAGTAAGAAGATCATGGAGTGGGAGAGGGGGGGGGCATACAAATGAAGGCAGTAAGGATATGGTATGGTGACAGGGGACGGAGAGGGATAATACACATATGTGAGTAAGGTAGGGGTATCTTTGATAGACTATGTAGTCATGATTATGCAAGAATGAGAGTAGACGGAGAGCTTCGCAGTAGAAGGGACGATACAAACAGACCATCAGTCATTAGGGTTGTGGATAAGGATGGAGATCAGCGGGATGCATGGTAGAGAAGAAGTGTCAACAGTAGAGACGGTAGAACAGGACGAGCGAGGCGATAGAGAAGTATCAGGAGCAGTTAGGGAAGGAACGCTTTGAAGGGGAGTCGTTGAAAGAGGTATTTGAGGTTTTGAAAGAGAAAGTGAAAGGGTGTGAGCAAAAGGAAGTATTTATAAAGAAGAAGAAAGGAATGGTGAATCCGTGGTGGGATAGGGAATGTAAAAAGATGAGAAGGAATGTGAAGAGGAAGTACAAGAAGTGAGAAGAGGGAACTGCAAAGAGGGAGGAGTACGTCTAAATGAGAAAGGGGTTGAGGTTAATATGTAAGAAGAAAGAACAGGGAAAGGAGAAAGATCTGGAAGAAGAGTTGGGAAGTGTTGAGACTGAGGGGGACGTATGGATGATAATAAATAGGTTTAGGAAGCGTAAAGTGGGGATGAGCGAGAAGATAGGGAGTGAAGTGAGAGATAATGGAAGTAGAAGAACGAGGGAAGCAGAGATAGAGGAGTTGAATGAAGAGGAGATGGAGAAACAGATAAGGAAGTTAAGAAGGTCAAAGGCAGCAGGGCTGGACCGGATAGGGCACGAAACGTTGCTGATTAGTACACAAGAGATTAGGGAGAGGCTGAAGGAAGTAGTGAAGAAAGTATGGAGGGAAGTATTTCCCAGGAGGATGAAGAGTGGGGTTAACAGTGCTACTGTATAAGAAAGGAGATAGGGATAGGCAGGGAAATTATAGAGGGATTACGCTAATAAATTATTATTATTGCGATCATTCCTCCACTGCAGGCCCTGCCTAGAGTCTCAATATTAGGTAGCTGAGGTACGTTCCAGCCCCACGAACCAGAAGGTTATAAAAATGCCAACATAATAAAAAACATGTGAGTACCAATTTTCATGACACCTCTTTACGAACTTTCTCTCGATTCATATAAATATTTGCTAATCAGTCATCACTATTCCAGGTGGACTAAAACAAACACGGAGACTTGATTCAAAGCTTGGTCAAGAAGAGTATCCAGCCCCGCTACTATTTTAACATTTGTTCTTTCAACTTAAACTCCTTATAATCCTTACTCATGACTTTCATTTTTATCTATTTGTATTCCATTGAATCTCATTCGACGTAACAATATTTACAATTGAAAATTCGCTTGATTTTTTTTGTATGCTTATAGTTTAGAATTATGTCATATTCAGTATCTTTTTAAAATGGGTCTTCAAATTCAAGTATTCAAAACTCAAAGCCCTACAATTTCGAATATTTATAATTAAAAATTCTTGAATTTTTAATGTCATGAATTCAAAATTATTCTTCAAATTCTAACTGTACTTCGAATGCTTTTTTGGAATATTTGGTTCAATTTCAAAGATGTGTTAATTAAAATTCTTAAATCTCGATGATTTTGAGGAAAATATTCCAGACATTTCAATTTAATTAAATTTTCTAAATTAAAATTGAAATTCGGAACATGTTTTTAAGTGAGTCTATCTTTAATATCTGCAATTTCAGATTTTGGACGTTCTGTTTTCTAATAGTCCAATTTCGAAGATTTAAAATTCTTTAATTTTAACGATTTGCATCATGAAATTCTTAAATTTTCAAAATTTAGAATTGCGGATTCATTAACTTACAATGTTCATAGTTTAAACTAATGTCAATTTAAATTATTTTGCTTTGAATTTGTAGTTCATTTTTGATGATTCACAATTAAAAATTTTTCAATTTTGAAGATTTGCAATTGAAGGATCTTCAATACTCCATGTGCGTAATAGAAAATAATGCAATTTTGAATGCTTTCCAGGGTTTCGTAGCTCCAGGCTGAAACCCTTATAGCTTCGGTCGGGTGTCCGTCCTTCCTACTTTTTTCCAAGAAGGGGAAGTGAGGGGAGGAGGAAGTATTTTGTGCAGGGAAGAAAAAGTTTGCGATTGGGAGGTTTGAACGACTTAATTAAGTTTTTTTTTAAGGAAAATAATTTCAAAAAGTAACTTAAAAAATTTTGTGGTGATATTTTTTTGCAAAAATTAAATAGTATATTACGACCCAAGGCCAGAAATTTGGATTTCCGGGCGTGTGTGATATGAAGGCCGAGGCGAAGCCGAGGCCTCATATCACGCACGCCAGGGCATCCAAAATTTCTGGCCGTGTGTCGTATACTATTTTTCTTCATCCCCAGCCGAAAGTACGTTTCATAATTAATGTTAATGAATGAAATTGCTATGTCGGCTGCTAGCTCGAATGCTTTTTCTTGTGTGGCCTGCATCAGCAAGCGCGCCACCTCGCGTAGCGCCGCTGCTGCTCTCGGGTCAGCTGAGCGCATGAATGAGATTCGGTCGCCCGCCCGACTTTTGCAAAGCCGAGGTTTTGCTGGTCGGGGCGGGTATCAAAAACTCATATTTTTAATTTTTTCTTAATACTTCTTCCTCGTCCGTCAGACGAGAAAAAACCATTTTTGAGGTCTTGTGCCGTCTTTCCATGCACAAAAATCTCAACGACTCTAATCGATCAGCCTTGAGGCTGAACACACTGACGGTCTCTTTTTTCCATTCACCTGTCAAGATAAATATTTTTCAGAGGCTAAGTACACAATAACACAATACTGAGCGTTGCTACGTCAGGTTGCTACGCCAGCGAGCCACAAAAATCTCGCAGCCAATCAGAGATCGTGTTAACTCTAGCAGGCCGCAAAAGCCACTGTTGTCGGACAGAAATGCGGCCGGGAAGACGTACTTTCGGCTAGGAGATGAAGAAAAAATATTTTGTTTTATGATTCTGCTTAGACTTAAATTAACGTCTTAATAGGATACGAAACCCTTCCTTGTAGGTGCTCGGCGCCTACTCTGACTAACTTTTTTACGAACGGTACAATTTTGAAGATTCAAAATTGAAATATATCAAATTTATGCATATCTATTTTGTTTTGAAACTCAACAAAAAATTCTTTGCGTCAAAGAAAAATATTCATTAACTCACAGTCCAAGCAAAGTTTCTGTGATTTCAAGAAATTTCTTTAGTTGAAAGAAACAGTTATTTGTTATAAAGAAAGAGTTTCTTTTAATTTCTTAAAGAAACAGTTTCTTTAATTCGAGACAAATATTTTTCTCATTGGGATTAAGGAAACAAGGTTAATTTATCTTTAATTGAACAAAAATCTTTTTAAGTCTTTCGTGACCTTTCACTACGCTATTTCTTCAAGTTGATAATTATTACTTAGCTGCAAATAATTTGAGAAGAGTATAATTTCATCATCTGAAGAACCTGACTTCGTGACAGAAAGGTCCTCAAAAATATATTTGAATATCTTAATTCTCCGTGGCATTTTATTTTAATGGATTATTGGAAGTGTTTTGGAAGATAATCATAGTAAGTGAACTGACCTTCTCAATAAACTTAGAAAAAATGATTTTTCACCCTTTTAATTAGGCAGGGTGCATTTTTTGGATAAAACGATTTATTGATTGCTTCTGATGGAGACTCAAAGCTTGCTGGAAATACCTACTATGCCTTCCCAAAATAATTGTAGAAAAAGTTTAAAAAATCGTATTTACGTAGATCGACTCTTCCCATTACATTTTAGAGCAAAATTTTCAACTGCAAAGTTATGCTGGAAAAAATTCTGGAAAAATTAAAAACGGGAGAAAATTTCGTCTTTAGTAGGTGCTGAGTGACGATTTTTCAAAGTAACTGGATTTTTATAACACTTTTAGTGCACACGCATGTACCCGGGAACCCACCACGATACGTTGTTGCATGTAAGTGGACTAAAAATTCAAATTTTATTTGGGTCCTTTGAAGAGTTGTTATATAGTTCAATTTCAATGAAATTTTGTACTTAAAATTTATTCAGGAATTTAAAAAAATCGACTTTAAAGTATACATACATCGCGGGCATGTGCAAGGTACCCGGGTACTCACCATAAAACAATTAAACTTTGAGTGGATTATTAATTTCTTATGAAGTTATTTTATTCACGCATGTGACATGTGCTGAATACTAATATAATTAATAATAATTAAATTAATTATCAATTAGTAATTAATTATTTGTTAAATTCCGCACGCGGGAACCCGGCTGCATTCTTTTTGCATTACAATATAAAAAAATGCATCTGAGGCGACCAAAATGATTTTCTCAGCATTAAGAGAACGTGCGGTGACACGTAAAATGTGTAAAAAGTGGATCCGAAGATTTCACAATGGTGATTTTTGAATTGAAATGCAAAAAGATTGCAGTATATTTCAAATGCTTCTTGCCGGACGCGATTGTATTCAGTAATTATTTTTTAGTTTAAGTACGCTTGGCCGCCACCTAAAACAATTATTTACAAGAAAAATTGGATTTAAGACCATGTAGAGAGAAAGACTAACAGGAATTATCATTAC
Organism: Andricus curvator; assembly: GCA_932195095.1. NCBI lineage: Eukaryota > Metazoa > Arthropoda > Insecta > Hymenoptera > Cynipidae > Andricus > Andricus curvator. The sequence continues at coordinate 136,411 of CAKNYM010050081.1, forward strand.
TCAATCTGCATGCGTTCGCACCAACTTGAGTCACAGTGGCGCTCGCGCGGGCTGTCAGTAGACCGCCCACGTTTTTTAATGATTATAATGCTGTTTTATGTACTGTTCGTGCCATGTAAGCAAAAGAACTGTAAAACAACTCGGAAATAACTTTTTTGACAAAAATTCTTCATTTAAACAACACGAAAAAAAATTACACTCGGCGTTCGCACGACCGTCATTAGACGGCCCGACCTTGCGTCTCCGAGTTTGGAACAGTTTGTAACTGTATTGAGTGGGATGAGGGGGGTGGGCTATCCTACATAGGGTCCAGAGATAGTGTGGCAACCTAGTGTCACTCTTGCTGATTGGCTCAGTTTTCTTATAGATATTTTGGTATATATAGATATAGAAAACCTGAACGTAAAATGGTGGCATCCTTTCGCAAAATGGCGGCATCCGGCTAGGTTGCCACACTGTCCTGGACCCTCTGTAGGCTATCCTAACTTGTGGCGCTCATCGCGTTTAAGTAAATGTTGAACTTTTTTGTTGAAATTTTTTTTTTCGATTCATAAATTTAGTTGAAAACTCTTCTCACCTGTTTTTTAGTAAAATAAAAATCTTTGACGGTTGACATATCAACAGTTATATTTTTCGTTGAGCTTTAATTTTTTGTTTGAAAATTTTTCAACTCAAGAGATGAATTTTCAAATAGAATACATAAGTGTTCAACCAGATACTTGAATTTCCCATTAAAAACGATGAATTTTTAACTAAAAATCCGAGTAGCAAATACGGAACTTCAAGCGCAGATTGACACGGGCGCTTCGGTGAGCACTATTAAAGTGACAGTAGTATTACGTGAGGGTTTTTACGATGTAAATAATGATGTCACTCCTAGGAGCTTTTGGTCCCCGCAATGGAGAGCTCGCGCCAAACACAGGCATCGTCAGGGGCCGCCTCAGACTATCGGCCGCCCGGAGGCAAATTTCAATTCGCCGCCCCTTTTAATATGAATTTTAATATCAAAGTATTTAGAACTATTCTAATTGAAAATTATAATAATAATTGAATAATAAATCATGTCTAGATGAAGTAATGCACTTTCCTCACTTGTAATGTTAAAATTCAGGCCAAGGGTCTCGGCCGCTTGCTCCGCGGCTTTGTAAAGGAACGCTCGTTCGCCTATCATCTCGTGGTTCCTGACCATCTTTAGGAGAGGATCTCTGCCATTCGCAACGAAGTAAGCTGTACTTAGAACAATCCGGTTATGAAGACACTGGAGATTCAGAAGTCCGCGTCCGCCTTGACGGCGTGAAATATATAATCGCAGAACTGACGAATTGATATGCAAGCTTTTATGCATATGCATGATCTTACGTGTAATGACATCAAGGGCCTTAAGCTCGTTCTTCGTCCATTGAACTACCCCCAACGAGTAGAGTAGAACCGGGACGGCAAGCATGTTAGTCGCAGATACCTTGTTCAACGCCGACAGATTGGAAGACCAAATCTGTCGAAGAAGATGCTTGTATCTGCTTCTGAGAGACTCCTTCACTGACGTTAGGTATGTATAGGTCTCTCCAGTATTAGGATGTGTGATAACACTTATATCCACAAGCTCAGGGTCCTTGGGAACGCCAGTAATCTTTCCTTTCTTCAGATGAATTTCGGCACACTTGTCCAAGCTAAAGTCCATCCCAATCTCTCCTGTGTAGTTCTTGACAATATTTATAGCAGTTTGAAGTTTGCTTTTACCAGAGGCATAGATCTTCAGGTCATCCATAAAAAATACATGAATGACCTTATGCTCGCGCTGATTAGTGTCGCCACAGAGGTATCCAGGAGAATTTCGTAGTACGAGAGATAGAGGCAGAAGTGTGATGCAAAAAAGCAGAGGACTCATGGTATCACCTTGAAAGATGCCCCTCTGGAAGGTGACGTTGTTCGTTGTCACACGATAATTTCTAGATGAGATAGTAAATCTAGTTTTCCAAAGAGTCATCAATCTCTCTATGCATCTCACTATGTGTGGATGTACCTTCAAGCTTTCCAACAGACAGCTGATAAGTCTATGAGAGGTTGAATCGAAAGCTTTCCGGTAGTCAATCCAGGCCATTGACAGGACGCGCTGATGGGCTGCAGCGTCTTCACAGACACACCTGTCAATTAGCAGGTTCTCTCGAGAGCCTGCTACACCTTTTTTCGAGCCACGTTGTTCGTACATCTCTCGCCATACAGGCTCAATTCTTCGAACAATCCTGTTGTTGAAAACAGCTGTAAAGATCTTCTACAGCGTGTTCAAACAAGTTATTGGCCTGTAATTCTCTGGGTTGGACAAGTTGCCTTTTTTTGGCAGGAGTATAGTGCGTCCTAACACCAGCCACTTCGGAATGGGCGTCTCCGACTTTAAATATGAGGTGAATATATGGGCCAAATGTTGGTGTGTAAAAGTCAACTTCTTCCACCGAAAGTTCTTGATACAATCTGGTCCAGCAGCGGAGAAGTTCTTCGTGCCTCAAAGTTCTTTTTTCACCTCTTCGGCAGTGATTGATGGACATTCCTCCTCAGATTATATGAGGTTGTCGCAAAACTCCTTGAAGCGGATGATATTGTCAGTATCTTCTTTCAACTCTAGTGTTTTCGGGATCTTTTACACCTCTCTACAAAAAGTCTCTACCTCCTTGGGCTTGGGTGGATTTTTTACAGAAACAGGTAGATCGCTGAAGAGGCGCGATGGGTCAGCGAGAAACTGTTGATTCTCCCTGATCCATCTCTCCATCTTCCGTATTCTCCTCCTTGCGTCAGATAACAGCCGTATTTTGTCAACAATATGCTGCTTGATTGTCAGCAGCTCTGACTTGTTTAGTGTGTGATTCAAGATCTTTAGTTCTTGGGCGAACTTTCGAACCCTTTCGGTAAACGGTCTACCAGATGTTATGTAGTCAACCACACATTGAACACGGGATGCATTCTGTCTTGCCCATCCAATCTTCTTGTTCAGTAGATGCAAGCGTCTTTTGGTCTTTTGATCCATCATCGGTTTCAGCCTTCGATTTGAATCAGCCAAAGCTCTCGCAGCACCATAAACTGAGCAATTGATGGTCCAGAGGTCGGACTCTTGCGAGATATCTCCACGAAGGAAGGCATCCATTTCAGCCAGATCTTGGGGCTTAGGAGGAACTTGCGTGTTAATGTTCCTTCTTGTAATGAAATTGCGATCATCTCTCAGCAGGTGCCTGCTTTCTGCGGTTGGTCTCAATGTCGCTTCCTCATCTTCGTCTGCAGCTTGATAAAGCAGCGGTTGGGGAAGCTCTCCGCATACATATCCATTTTTCCGGAGGTTGACGGCTTGATTTCGCAAAGACTGATGCGAAACGTGCTGAAGCTCTGGGTGTTTCTGGCACCACAGAGTGTGCATACGCGCCATAAAGCCTCCGCGAACAGGGATAATGCTGGCATCGTAGCAGTCTAGCACGTCATCCCTTAGTCGATCCGTCCACTCAATGTGGGCGTTTCGCCGGTTCGTCGACGTGTTTCCATCTAAATTATTTTCAGCATCCCGAACTCTAGGCTGATCGGCACTGTTTGCCGACCCATTGTCGGGTGCTCTGCGCGTTCGATTGTTTTGAACCGCATCTACAACATTTTGGTGTTTTGGTGGTTTCATTGTTGTTCCCACCAGCAGCTAGGGAAAGGGTTAGTCCATCCTTGTAGAGCCCCGCGTGCAAGGATAAGGCTGATACTCTGAGAGGTCGCCCGGTATCCCAAAGTCACCGTTTGAGACACCTAACCCAGGTTCCATTCAGCTTTCGGCATGGTTGTTACGCCTTTGCTTAGGAGTTATTCCTTCGGGACTATCCCTGGACAATTGTCCGCGACTGCTGTATAAATATAAAGGAACTTTAGCAACATCTTACAAAATTGGCTAAGTCATTTTCAACTTTTGAAAATGGTAACTGAGTGTAAAGATAAAATCATTATAGTTCGCTTGAAAACATACCTTATTTTCATGTTCATGGACTTGCTCAACAGCTTCTGCAACTTTATCACTTACAGTCAGAGCAATCACTTGTGTATCATCACTTTTTTGTGAATATTTAAATAATGAACAATTTTTTTTGTTTTCTTCATCGCGTTCAGCTTTTCACTTGTGATATTGAACACTTGAAAGGCGTTTCGCTTTGCCATCAGCTGTCTCAAAATATGCAAACTTTTTTCTCACACGATGTGAACTTCAGAAAAACTTTGTTCTTAATGAACAAGTGCTTCAACTTATAAGCACTTAGACTTGTAGGTCTGTTTTCTCGAACCATGGAGGGGGGATTGCTTTTCCTCGATCTTTTCGATGGTAAGTTTCCACCGGGGGGTCTAGCTAATTGTTGGATCCGCAATTATGTTTCGCTTGCCAACAGTCGATGCCTGCACTGGCTAAATTAGTTTTATTGTCAGAGCAATATAATTAACTCATTAAATCTAGACTTTAGACTTTCCTAGAATCTAATTTGATAAACTTTAGAATTCTTATTCTTGTCAATAAGTACATAAAACGTTCGTGTTAAGCGGTCGCGCCTTGCCCCTTGCATTACAATGTACTCATCTCGTTCAGATTTTAGACTCTCCTAGAATATAATTTAACAAAACTTCTAAACTCTTATTCTTGTCAATAGGTATATAAAACGTTCTTGTTAAGCTGTCGCGCCTTGCCACTTGCATTACAATGTACTCATCTCGTTCAGATTTTAGACTCTCCTAGAATCTAATTTAACAAAACTTTAAAATTCTTATTCCTGTCGTTAAGTATATGAAAACTATTCCTTAAGCGGCCGCCCCTCACCCTTTGCGCCCGGAGGCGGCCGCCTACTCTGCCTCCGCCTGTAGCGGCCCCTGGGCATCGTAGAAATTATATAGAAGAATAACATAACCTGAAACTTTAGTTTCAGATCACCCCTGAAGAAGTGAACTGCAATGTTTACGAAACCTCGGCAAGATTCGTAGTTTTGCATACGATTGAAACCCGAAAAACTTCTCTTTTATTATAATGAATCATCATGAAAGCATTAAATCAATTATTAAAGAACTCTACGGGGAAATTTTTTTTACTGAAACTAACACCTTTAGTAAGCTCAGGTCCTCTCAAGCTAAGCTACTAACATCTTTAGCTTTCTTAAAATGGTGTAGGGACAATAACATCGACCCAAAATGCTTACAGTTGGAAAACAATTTAGAAACATCTAAATCCAAATCTTTTCTACGTAAAACAAGTCTGCTTTTCTTGAAAGGAAGAATACAAGATACCAAATTTGTCTTGCACACTCCCTTGTATACAGAGCTGTCTCCATCACAGATAAAGATAACTGACAAAAGGAATTACAAAATTTTTAACAAATCCTGATACAAAACGATTAAACAAACAAACAAATTGATAAAGCAATAAGAAAATACACTCAAAAAAACAAGTCAACACAACTTACTGAAGGAAGAGAGAGAAAAACGACCACCATGCTACCCTACATTCATGGTGTCACAGAAAAAATAGGACGAATTTTCAACAAACACAACATCCAAACCATATCTAAACCACCTGCGAAAATAGGGCAACTAACAAAGAACCCTAAAGATAAAAAGGCACCTCTCAGTGATCCGGGAGTATATAAAATAAAAATGTTGATCTCGATAAAGTTATTTGTATTATAATCATGTATTTAATTTATAAGGAGAATGAAATTTTCTTTTTTTACGTCTGTGAAAATTAATAATTTATAAATTTAGGATAGAACCTAATAAATACAACATCTCCCAGACATATAGTTCAAATTTATTTTTAAAAATACGAATCGATTACGTTTTGGAAACACAGTTGGTTTCCATCATCAGATCTTAAAACAGTTTTAAAAATTCCGTGTAATTTTCTCAACGTGTGAGTTCCATGTCTTTTAGAAAAATATAAAAAACTGAATAGGTAGTGGTGTAGAATGATTTGTAATTTTTATTGTTGTAATGGAACTATTGTTTAAACTATGGTGAAGGACAATGAATGTTTTGTGAAAACGGAGCAGGTATGATCCGTCACCATCTTGGAGACTTTGTGATAATCATTTATAATATTATAATATTATTTAAATATGTATTTATATTTGTATAATTTACTCATGAATGAGAATAATAACCTTTTCCAATTTTCAACTAGTGCGCCAAATTGGGCTAGAGGTGGGTGGAACTCAATGGTGGGAAGTGGTGAGGAGTGGGGGGTCTTTCTTTTCCGATGAAGCCATCTGGTCGCCCTATTTTTTGTGTGAAATGGACAAGGAGCTAAATGAGGAAAACATTTTAACCAAAAAATCGTACATTCTTATGGTAATGTAAGTGTTGAATAAATTCTTTCCAAAACGTATGCCAGACAGTCGCGCAAGCGGCGTCGCAAAGCCTATAAGAAAAACGACAACCATTGTACCCTAAATTCAAGGTATTACAGAACAAATAGGAAGAATTCTCAACAAAAACAACATCCAAACCATATTTAAACCACCTGCAAGAATAAGACAACGTCTAAACAATCCTTAGGATAAAAAGGCACCTCTCATTGATCCAGGAGTATATAAAATCCCTTGTTCTTGTGGCAAAATCTATGCGGACAGCGAATGACACTTGCGGCCGCTAGTGCGCGTGGATATACACAAGTCGATGGTTCCAACGTTGGTAACGTCTGATATTCGAATTATATCAGTCCTTCATAACGCAGCGTTGAGGTTGATTGCTTCAAGCACTATTTTCGAAATGCCAGGTGGACATGTGGCATTTGGGTGTACAAATAAAGGAGCAAATCGCTTTCCAAATAACAAAAAACTAAGGAAACCGTAGATAGTGCCTTGTTCTTGTGTACAAGGTATATATCCACTCACGGTGCTGCCCTCTAAGCTGAGTTTGACAAATCGCCGTCCCCATATTGGAGAAACCGGGAGGGCGGTGAGCCAACATGTGAAGGAACGTGAGGGTATACTCAGACTGAACCATTTCTTGCACTCAGCACTAGCTGCGCATCATATCGAAATAGGAAATTGCATTTTATTTGACAAAACAACCGCCATCGCAAAAACGTACAATATTTTTGCAAGAAAAAATAGAGAAGCAATCGAAATCTTAAAACACGCTAATAACATCAATAGGGACAATGTATATAATACGAATCCGATTTGGTTTTTCGTCCTTCTGGGTTTTCAAACGGAATACTTGGCCAATCAATTTCGACCAGTCCCCACCATAAAGCGCTCTCGCCAATGACAGGCATCGTAGATAATATATATACATATATAAGAACAACGTAACCTGAAACTTTAGTGTCAGGTCAGCCCTGAAGAAGCGAACTGCAATGTTCACGAAACGTCGGCAAGATTTGTAGTTTTGTACAATTTTAAAACCCGAAAAATCTTCTTTAAGCTTATTAGGATGATGATATTGTCGAGATTATTCAGATTTTAGAGAAAAAGGAGAAAGATCAAACCGAAGATGGGCAAACGAGAGATTTTGTTTTGGCAAATGGGTTACTGTTAAAAAAAGTAGGCGCGAGAAAAGATACTCGAGAAGTTTATGTTGTGCCAAAGAAAATGCGAAAAGCGTTAGTTGTCCGATATCATGATCGGTCAAGTCAGTTCGGCGTTGAAAAGACGATAAAGGGAATGAACAAATTTAATTATTTTCCTAAGATGAAAAGGTATGTTAGGGTTCATGTTTAAAACTGTTTAGAGTATTTATTAGCAAAAAGGAAGAGTGGTTTGCAAGCAAGGGAACTTAATCCAATTCCACCCGGCAAAAGGCCATTTGAAATTGTGCATACTGACCATTTGGGCCATTTTCTGCCAATTCTGAGGAAAACTAAGTATCTACTGGGTTTAATCGATAATTTAACAAAATACGCTTACATTCAACCTGTTAGATATGTGAAAGCTAGCGCGACTGTAAAGAAGGTAGAGGAATTTATTCAAGCGTTCGGTGCTCCAAGTAGATTTATAACAGATCGAGGAACTAGTTTCAGGTGCCAAACTTTTCAAGCTTTGTGTGAAAAATATCAAATCAAACATACTCTAAATTCTAGTCACCATTCCCAAGCGAATAGTCAAATTTTAAGGTTATATCGGACAATTTTACCACTCATGAAATGTTAACTTGATGAAGAGGAGTATTTTTGTGTCTGTAATCATTTTCAAGTTCATTTCTCTCCTCGTCGCTAAGACCTGCGATGTTCAGCGTTCTGTTGTACGCTTCTTTCTTCTCTTTTTGGGTTGCCCGAATTTCGTCATTCCACAACTTTGTCCTTCCTACAACTGCAGTACCACAGATTTCGCTCGCAGTTTTAACAATGATATCCTGGAACATATTTCATGCGCCCTCTACATCTTTATTGCTTATAAGCGCCTTCCAAGTTGAAATATGTGCTTTCGTTTATTATATTTTGAAAAGCCATTCGCACTTCCGGTTTCTGTAAATTTTTCATCTTGATTTGCGTTTGTTTCGTTTTTTGGTTCTCTTTCTTCTCCATCCCTGACCTAAGTTTATTTTGGAGACTAGAAGGTAGTGATCAGTATTGCATTCAGAACCCCTTATGACTCTTATATCTTTTACTATCTCTCTTAGTCTTTCATCCGCAATAACGAAGTCAATTATACTGTGGCTATTTCCTCTACACCAGGTGTATATGTGGATCATTTTATGCCTAAACCAATTATTTGTAATAAATAAGCCCTTTTCTAAGAATAAGCTAACTAATATTTTCCCGTTATCATTTTTTTTAGATCCCCAAAATTACCTAGCACCCTTTCTGTATCTACATCTTGACGCTGGACGCCGATCTAACCTTTCATGTCTCCTAGTATAATGGTTCTTTCGCCATGATTGCAAGCACTTATAGTATCATTTAAACTGTCCACACTGTTAGAAAAATCTCTACTAAATTTAGTATACATGTAATGGAAGTAAGAATGCATAACATGAAATTAAATTTAGTATACCAGCGTACAGTAAATTTAGTATATTCATACTGAATTTAGTATACACGTATATGAAATTTAGTATACGCGTGTACTAAATTCAGTATAAATATACTAAATTTACTGTACGCTGGTATACTAAATTTAATTTCGTGTTGTGCATTTTTGCTTCCATTACATTATACTAAATTTAGTAGAGATTTTTCTAACAGTGCAGGAAGGCGCTATGATAAATGATAAATAGTCTTCTAATTTCTACTTTCATTCTAACCCACAGCAATGAGAGAGATACATGTCTTTGATCTTTTAGATGCTGCATCGCTCTTTCATTCATAACCAAACCGACTCCTTGACTACCATGTGACTCACTATCTACTCTTGACCATATTTCAAATTCGCCTTTCAACACCTCATTTTCTGTGTTTCTACTTTCGCATCCCTTTTTTTTGTTTCAGGTGCGCATATAACATCTATCTTTCTTACGTGGATAGTTTCTCGTAATTCTCTTACCTTGAGATCATTCATTGTTTGAATTGGATGCCCAAATACCACCTTTATGCGGTTGTCTTGTAAAATAAAATGCTGTGTCCTGTTTCGATATGATGCTCAACAACTGCGAATCGCATGAAATGTTTAGCCTGACTTTACTCTCATGTTCCTTTACATGTTGGCTCACCGATCTCCCGGTTGCTCCAATATAGACTTTACAACAAAAACAAGGGATTTTATATACTCCCGGATCACTGAAAGGTGCCTTTTTATCTTTAGGGTTGTTTAGAAGTTTCCCTATTTCCGCAAGTTGTTCAAATATGGTTTGGATGTTGTCTTTGTTGAGAATTCTTCCTATTTGTTCTGTGATACCTTGATTGTAGGGTAGAATGGTGATCGTTTTCCTCATAGGCTTTACGGCGCCGCCTACGCGACTGTCCGTCATTCATTTTGGAAAGAATTCATTTAACACTTACATTATCCTAAGAATGTACAATTTTTTTGTTACAAATATTTTCCTCATTTAGTTCCTTGTCCATTTTACACAAAAATAGGGCGACCAGATGGCTTGATATAAAAAGAAATACCCCCGACTCCTGACCACCTCCCACCATTAAGTTTCCCCTACCTCTAGCCCAATTTGGCGCGCTATTTGAAAATTGGAAAAGGTTATTACTTTCATGCATAAGTAAATTATATAAATAGGAATACATATTCAAATAATATTATAATATTATAAATAATTATAATACAAATACCTGTTCCGAGATCAACATTTTTATTTGAGCAATATAGTAATATAATATGTAAATTATTATACATACTTCTCAGAACTTTCTATTCTTTTAACAAATTGATATCTTCTTTTCTTTAATATTGGTTAAATTCGGGACATGGCAGGGTTTTAGAGTAAAACTTAATATTTTTAATATTTTTAATTGTCTCAAGTGACATTCGATTACGCTATTTTCGTAACTTCCAAATACGACTCAATGTTTTTTTCGCTGAATACAGCGACTTTTTGACTGTTTTCAAGTGCTTTATTCCCAGTCACGAAAAATATATTTTCATTCAAAATGAAAATATAATAAGTTGAATGTTTTTTAAAATCTGGTTTCCGGATTTCCAGACTGATTTCATTCATACTTTAATGTTCTTTGCACTGCTGTCAACTACATAGCAGACGACGCGACGCTTTTTCTCTAAAAAATTATTCTAAGACAGTTTCAAAACACGAAATTATCTCAGTTTTTTCAAAAGTTTATTCGATAAGGTTAATTTCTGCTGCAGCAAATCTTTCAACTGAAAACAGTGTGAACTTCATCGTCTGTTTTTTCTATGAAAGTATTCCACATCATTCGACTTTCCGCAAACGTCGTGACCAATGAAGCAACTTCAAGTGATTTCGTTATTGGTCAAGCGAAGTATCATGACAATTTTGAAAAAGAAAGACATCGGACAAACAAAAGGACGGAAGGACATACATCTAAAAAAAGGACATGTACTTCCAAAGAAGGACGTCTGGTCACCCTAACAAAAATTTCGGTTAGCATACGGTTTTTAAAAATTTCTTTAAATTTCGAAAGGTTTGAAAGGATTTCGTAGAATTTATAAGATTTTAGGAGCTTGAAAAAGATTCCAAGGGATTCCAGAGAATTCCATAGGGCTGAAAATATTTTAAGACATTTCACCGAATGTTATTCGATTTCATGTATTTTAATGGGATTTCAACGGATTTCATAATATTTTAATGGATTTTAACGAATTTATTTACAAGAATCAAAAGATTTCACAGAATTTCATAGTTTTGAAAAGATTTTCAAACATTCATAATAGATTTCGAGAATTTCAGAGGGTTTTAAGAGCTTTGAAAGATTTCAGGCTATTTTTAAAGATATCGACGGATTTGTAATATTTTATGGTATTTCCAAGAATTCCAAGGAATTTTCATGAGATTTCAAAAATTGAAAGAAATTTGTGAAGAATCTAATGATTTTAAAGAATTCAGAAAAATTGTATGCGGTTTTGAAAAAAATTATATAATTTCAGAAGATTTAGAAGGACCCTACAAGGTGTTAGGATATTTTAAAAGATTAAAAGGGGTTTTTGAAGGATTTTAACGGATTTAATAAGATTTCGAAGGTTTCGAGGGATTGCAAAAGCTCTTACGGTATTTCAATAAATTTTCAGGATTTTAGGAAACATATCATTAGACTTCACAGAATGTCTTGAATTGTTCCGGAGATTTTATTGGATTTCAACGGATTGTGAAGATTTAAAGTGATTTCATGATATTTCAAGGGATATAAAAAGGAATGTCATAAGATTTTTAATTTTTTCTTTAATTTTAAGTACTACATTTTTTTAATTGATATTAAAATAGTCGTAAATTTTTGTAGACGATAGAATTTGTACAAAATCTACATAATGCTTGTTTTTGTATAGTGAAATTTAAAAACTACAAGTTGAAAAATTAAGGACTGTACATTTGAATTTAGTTTTACCTGATTGAGAATCCTGACATAACAAACTAAACATTGAAAGTTGGTAACGTTTCCGATTGAACATTTGATAATTAAGAAACTTCGAAATAAATATTTGCGAATTTAAACTTTTGAATCTAAAAAACTTCAGTTGCGATTCTTCAAAGAAAATAAACAATTTCAGAATTGCGCATTCAAAACTATAATTTGTAATTGAAATTATAGAAATTTCAGAGATAATGAAAATTATTTGAAGGTATCATATTATGTAGTATTAAATGACACTCAAAGTGACGAGATAGATTTCATTATTAAAAAATGGGATTTCTGTGCAAAAAAGAAAACATTCAGTCATTTTCACTGATCAAAATTGGAGAATTTCAAATTCATTATATTTTTTATCGCTGAAACAGTTTTACTAACAATATTCAAATTTTAGCCAGGAAACGGCCCACAAGAAAAGCATTATTTGAAAGAGGACTAATTTCTCTGCAAAAAAAAAAAAAAACTAATTTTGATTATTTTTCACCCTACCGTTTCAACAGCCGGACTACTTTAAGGAAACTAAGGCAATAATTTTTTTTTTGCAATTGAACGAAATTATTCTTAGGTCTTTCGTAATCATTTATTACGCCACCTCTTTAGGTTGATAAGTATCACTTAGCTCTGCAAATAAAGTTTGACATGAAAGACAAACGCTATTCACAGTCTGCAAATTACTTATTTTGGCCTTCATTTGAAAAAAGTATAATTTCATGATATAAAGTATCTGATTTCGTGATCGTAATGTTCAGAGGAATAAATTTTAATCTCTTAATTTTTGGCGGCATTTTATTTTCAGGAATTATTGGAAGCTTCTTAGAAGATAATTATAGTAAGTGAACAGATATTCCTAATAAACTTAGAAAAAAATACCTTGATACCGACTAAACTAGGTATAGCATATTTTTCTGGATAAAAGGATTAATTGACTGTTCCTGATGGAAATTTCAAGTTCGCTAGAAATAACTACTACGCGTTCCGGATATATTTTTTGTTGTTGAAAAAATCGTATTTACCTAGATTGACTTTTCCCATTGCATTTTTATGCGAATTTTTGCGCTTTTATTATGACTTTGTTGCGATTTTCTTAATGCGAATTGTTTTTAGTGTTTAGAATACTACTTTATACAAATGATTAGATATTTAAACTATTTATCGATGTTTATAACTATCTTCTCTCAGATAAGTTCTGAATAAATAAATAGGTGCTGATAGGTGCTTTTAGATAAGTTGTGGGTTTTTCTGAACTCTTAAACTTTTTGTCCATTTTTCACTTAGTGAGATAATAATTAATATAAGTTAATAAACATGTTCGTTTAACAATTGCTCATTGTTTATAACTATATTTTCTTAGAGTAATGCTAGAAAGTCGCTTTTTCTGAAATCTTTGGTTTTGCCTAAACTTGTTTGTTATGAACAAATAATAAGTGAACCTCAACAATAATAATTTTTAATTAGTATGTTACTGTTTTGAGTAAATCATTTTTGGGTCTTTTCCCAATGTTAAGCAAAAAATGTATTTAAACAAACAGAAATACTTTTTTGGACAATTGCTGCATCCCTGAGTCTGAGGAGATAAGCGCACCTCATGGAACTCTCTCCGTAACTACTTCAAGGAAAAGTTATATTCAATATGATCCATGTAGAAAATTTGAAGCATATCTCAAATACTGAAAAGGCAAAGCGAAGTTAAGCATTTCATAAAAATCTGCAACTTTGTAGCATTTATCTGATAGAAGATAGTTGTAAACAACAATACATTGTTTAAACAACAATTTATGTTAACTTGAATTAAATATTACCTCACTAAGTGAAAAGTGGCCAAAAAGTTAAATATGCCAGAAAAACTGCGACTATCTAGCATTGCTATGGGAGAAGATAGTTATAAACAATCATAATTCATTTAAACAATTTTTTTTTTGAATTTGATTAATAATCAAGTCACTTCAAGTGAAAATTAGACTTTCATTTCACTCATACAAACAAATAATATATTTTAGACTACAAAGAAAGTAGAGAAAATTATGTACAACAGTATCCAGAATTTGCACATATAGTACTAATAATAGTAGTATAGTGATATAGTTTTCAATAATTTCTTTATACATTTTCTCTAAAATATATTTCTGTTTAAAAAATATCATCTTCCGGGGACGCCCATATATTTCTTAGGTGCATCACTAATGCATGTATTGGCTCGCCTTAAAGATAATATTTTATAATATATAAATACATTGTGCGTTTTATATTGCAAAGGCAAAAGTGAAAAGAATATTTTCGTCATGTATACAGTTTTCTTTACCCTATTTTTCGACGTTTCCTCAAAAACAAATAGAATTTGTATATTCATTCTCAATTAATGAATATTTTTATTATAAAATAATGTTTATTTATTTAATTTTAATAAAGAAATTAATGGCTAAAACTGGCATCTGCTGCATTTTCGTTATTTGAATGCAATCATATATTTATTTTGTGGCTCGGTCTTGTAAACTTAAGAACTAATCATAACCCGAAACTAAACAAAAGCAATTGGCATTGTTATAAATGGCTACAAAAAATCTCTACAAACAAATTCTCCTATTTCGCGTTTTCGAATACAGAGAACTTTTTCTTTGAATCATTGCTTTTTCTCTCGATGTAACATTTTTCATTTTTGCAGAGTCATTTCTTTTCATCTCAAGAATAATTTTATTATCAAAAAGTTGGCATTTGACCACTTGGGCTTTTTTAGCTTAGAAGGTTCTTTTTGTCAACTTGATATGATTTTTTTAATGAGAATTTTTAGGAACAATGCTAATTATGTTGATGAATGTCAATCCATTGTCTTAGGATATTACTGTTCAAATTATAGAAAATGACTCAACAAAAAAAAAAATTCTTTGTTTAAAATTGCGATATAAGTGTATTTGCTTTTAAAATTGTTGCTGAAAGACAATCTATTGTGACAATAACAACCGTTTGCCAGTTTAAATGGCGTGAGATCTGCCTATGTTACATTTATTTTATTGAACGATTACAAAAATATGTAGTTTCAAGGTCCAAGGTTTTTCCAGTAAAATTATCTTTCCGAAATCTGGCGTTCAACTAATCGTCAAATAAATAAAACGTCAAGAAATCAAAAGAGATCATGAAGTGAAACTGTCTTCGATCGTTTTTGTATATTCAAAAATATGAGAGAAAACAAAGTTATCATAATTTTATTTCGGTCTTAACGATCAAAAACAAATGGTTTACAAATTTATCTAATGTGACAATTCCTGATGAAACAGCTGAAACCTTAGCATTGGGTACTAAATTTGGGATTTCTTATAACTCTAAAAACATCCCTACTAATAATATCATTGCTAATATAGAAAATTGTATTAAAAACATTAAAGATGATAATAAAAAATCAAATGTTCGAAAAATAGTTACAGATTTAATCTCAAATCATGAACAAATCAATGAATTTAAAAACTTCAATCAAATTTCGGATATTGCTACAAAATTCCAAAATGACCACAAGGATGTTATTATGACTACAAATCAAATATTGAAAATCTTTTACAGAATAATACTTTATATGAAAAAGTTAACAGTAGTTTAGTTCCGACCATAGAAGAAAAATGTAATGATATTATTTCTAGATAGCAGAAAAAAAGATGCATAAATGAAAATTTAGCTTATAAATTAAAAAACCATGGTTGTGTGACAGCAAAAGCATATGCCCTCCCCAAAGTTCACAAGCGAGAATTAAAATGGAGATTAATTGTCTCTAGTATTGGTTCTCCAACTTACAATTTAGCAAAATTATTATCTAATCTCTTAAAGCCAGTATCTGGAAAAACTGATTCATTTATAAGAGCTATTTGGAGCTTTGAAGAAAAAATTAATCATTTTAATGTTCCTGACACTGCAGAAGATGCTACGATTTTTTCATCAAGACCATCTTTTCATCGACCATTCTTTTAAGAGTAGAAGTTTTTTTTTTCAAAGACAATTATAATTCGTCATTTGATCCGTATGACCAAATTAATTTTTTCAAACCAAGCGACTATAAATCTTTGGGACTCACCGTGGAGGGATGAAACGCTTAAGTGTACCTTCATTTCAACCATTTCTTTTAAACATTCATTTCTATTAAAAATATATTTTTTTTAAATTTTGGTAACACGAAATTAATATTGAACTGAAAGGTCAGAATATATGTTGTTATTGATATATTGCAATTACCTTTTCACGTGTTCCTAAAATACCAATGACCTATTTTTTTTACCTCCAAAGATTTTCAGTGGCTCGCTTGAATAATATTTTATCAGTCATACTGATCAAAGGACGAAATAGATTTTTTTTTTTCTTAACAAAACCTTTTCACTTGAAAAATGGTCGATAGAAAGTTGGCCTCGATTTCTTCACATTTCTCGACAATCAGAGAAATGTTCTCTGGTGACAAAAGCACGTTTCTTGACGTAAATGGAATTTCCTCGTAAAGTTAGGTTTGAGAGGATTTTAATTTGTCTCAACAGGAATCCTTTTGCACCAAACATTTTTCTTATGCGACTAGGTTTACCTAATTTTGCAGTCAAATAATTATGTTCGAGTAAACATTATATTCACGTCGTTCAAAACAAAACAGACAAGAGGATGATACTTTCGTTTTGAGAAAACTTTTTCTCCGAGAGCGATGATAAAACCCCTAGCATCTTCTGCATTTTAGGTGTTTGTATCCATTTTTGATACTGATTTCGCCATTGAATTATGTAAAATTATGTAAAATCACCAGTCAAACATGACTAAAAACTAAAAGACAAGATCGTCATTGATACACTGGTGTTGGTACAATTGACCATTTGAAAATGCATGCTTCACTTCAAAGGTGAATGTGTGTGCAGAAACTCAATCTACGACTTTCAAAAAACAACTGTTTGAAAGTTTAGAAAATTTTTTGTCATAATAATAATTTGTGAAATCTTGCGCGTTATACTCAGCGCCAAATTTATAAAATCATTTCTAAAAATTTATAAGATTCACAAAATCAGGTTCAAATCTTACCATTTATATCTGGGCCACGGACATAAATACGTAAATATTGTGAGATTGTTTGGATGAAATTCGGCAATTTAGACAAATTCGTTCATGTTTATTAATAAAAAGCGAATGGCTCTTAATAATGTTATAATTGAAAGATAATCCGATAGTTCCTATTGGATGGCAATTTATAGAAAAATTTTTTCGAACGAAATAAAAATTTATTTTTTACTTTCATTTATGAAGTCAAATATTAGTTTATTCCAAGAATGATTATATGATAAGAAATTGACGCATGCGACAAATCTCGTATTTTTATCTTCGCCGAAATTTCCATTCCACGCGTAAACATTTTTTACGATTACTCAGCAATCACGTAATATTTATTCTTCTCTTCGGTACAGATTTAGACAGTATAATTTGTTCTTGATTTGATGAATTTAAAAACTTTTTAGGAACAATTTACTAGATTTGGCGATGAATTGAACCCAAGAATTCAAAAATATGATTTTTCTGGGAAAACCTTGGACTTTGAAGCTACACATTGTTCAAATCGTCCAATAGAATATCTTCAACATAGGCGGATTCAACGTTATCTCTATTTTCAAGCAATTGTTGTTGTTACAGTAGATTGTCTTTGGACAACAATTTTCATGAACAAATATACTTATGTCGCAGTTTTGAAAAAATGAATTTTTTCTTTTTTGCAGAGTCATTTATTTCCATCTGAAGAATAATATCCCACCATAATGGATTGATATTCATTAAAATCATTATTAATGTTTCCAAAAATTCTCATAAAAATAAGAAAAAAAAATAAAAAACTAAACATTCTTCTTATATATTCTAAATCTTCGTAAAATCTTCATAAAATCTTAGAGATATAATTGCAACGTTTATCAAATCTTTGTCAAATCTTCGAAAATCTTTGCGAAATATTTGAAATATTCGTTAATACATATTTGTGATATCATTTAAATCTTTAAAAAATTTTTAGGAAATCCTTAAAGTTTTTGAAACCCATCCGAAATCTTTGCAACCTTTGTGAAATCTTTGAGAAATAATTGAAATCTTGATCTCTTTGCAATCTCTCTGAAATCTTTGTGAAATAATTGAAATCTTTGTGAAATCTTCGAAATCTTTGGATGATCATTGAAATCTTTGTCAAATCTTTGTGAATTCTCTCAAAATTGTTGCGAAATATTAAAAATCTTTGGGGACTCATTAAAATCTTTGTGCAATCTATAAAATTTATCTGAAAATTTTGCGAAATACTTGAAATTTTTGTTAATTATTTTAAATCTATCTGCAATCTTTGTGACATGATAGAAGTCTTTGTGAAATGATAGAAGTATTTGTGAAATCTTTCAAATCTATTCAAAATCTTTCTGAAATCTTTGCCAAATCTTTGGGAATTCTTTGAAAATGTTTGCGAAATATTTGAAATATTTTGGAAATATTCCGTAATATTTGTGAAATTATTGAAATCTTTGTGGAATATTCAAAAAAGATTAAAGTCGTTGCAGAGTCTTTTTTCAAATACATCCGAAATATTTGGAATCTTTGTAAAATCATTAGGAAATAATTGTTTAATCTTTGAAATCCACCTGAAATCTTCGTAAAATAATAAAATTCTTTGTGAAATCTTTCAAATCTATTTAAAATCTTTGCAAAATATTTGAAATGTTTGTGAAATTCAAAAAATCTTTGGGCAATCATTGAAATCTTTGTGAAACCTTCATGAATTCTCTTAAAATCTTTGCGAAATATTTGAAATCTTTCTGAAATCATTGAAATATTAGTTCAGTCTTTGAAATCTATGTGTAATTTTTGTGAAATAATAGAAGTCTTTCTGAAATCTTCAAAAACTATATTAAATATTTGCGGGATATTTAAAATCTTTGTGAAATCTTTGAAATAGTTGGGAAATTATTCAAATCTTTGTGAAGACTTTGTTAAATCTTTGTGAATTCTTTAAAAATCTGTGCGAAATATTTGAAATATTTTAAAAATATTCTGTAATGTTTGTGAAATTATTGAAATCTTTGTGAAATCTATCAGAAATGATTATATCCTTTGTGGAGTCTTTTAAATCTATTAGAAATATTTTAAATCTATGTGAAATCACCAGGAAATCATTGACATCTTTGTTTAATCTTTGAAATCTATCTAAAATCTTTGCAAAATATTTGAAATCTTTGAAATGTTTGGGAAATCATTGAAATTTTTGTAAAACAGATGTTTGAAATCTTCTTCCAATTTTTGAACTCTATCTTTAATATTTGTGAAATAATAGGATTCTTTGTGAAATCTTTAAAATCCATCTAAAATCTTTGCGAAATATTTGAAATCTTTGTGAAATCTTCGAAATGTTTGGGAAATCATTGAAATCTTTGTGAAATATTAGTATATTCTCTAAAAATCTTTGGAAAATCGTTAAGATCTTTAAAATTTATCTGAAAACTTTGCGAAATATTTGAAATTTTTGTTCAATATTTGAAATCTATCTGAAATTTTTGTGAAATAATAGAAGTCTTTGTAAAATGATAGAAGAATTTGTGGAATCTTTCAAATCTATCCGAAATCTTTGCAAAATATTTGAAATCTTTGTGAAATATTCGTAAAATCTTTGGGAATTCTTTAAAAATCTTCGCGAAATATTTGGAATATTTTTGAAATATTCTGTAATATTTGTGAAATTTTTTAGATTGGAAATCTATGTGAAATCATTAGGAAATCATTGAGATCTTTGTTTAATCTTTGAAATCTATCTGAAATCTTTGTGAAATAATAGAATTCTTTGAGAAATCTATCTAAAATCTTTGAAAAATATTCGAAATCTTTGTGAAATTTACGAAATCTTTGGGAAATAATTGAAATCTTTGTTCAGTCTTTGAAATCTATCTGTAATTTTTGTGAAATAATAGAAGTCTTTGCGAAATATTTAAAATCTATCTAAAATATTTGCGAAATATTGGAAATCTTTGTGAAATCTTTCGGAAATCATTGAAATATTTGTGAAATCTTTGTGAAGACTTTATGAACGCTTTGTGAATTCTTTAAGAATCTTTGCGAAATATTTGAAATATTTTTGAAATATTCTGTAATATTTGTGAAATTTTTTAGATTGGAAATCTATGTGAAATCATTAGGAAATCATTGAGATCTTTGTTTAATCTTTGAAATCTATCTGAAATCT
>CAKNYM010050081.1:156606-204871 GCA_932195095.1 Andricus curvator
TCTTTGTTTAATCTTTGAAATCTATCTGAAATCTTTGTGAAATAATAGAATTCTTTGTGAAATCTATCTAAAATCTTTGCAAAATATTTGAAATCTTTGTGAAATCTTTGAAATGTGTGGAAATCATTGAAATCTTTGTAAAATCTTTGTGAATTTTCTAAAAATCTTTGCGAAATCATAGAACTTTTTGTTCAATTGTTTTAACCTATCTGTAATCTTTATGAAATAATAGAAGACTTTGCGAAATTTAAAAAATCTGTCTAAAATATTTGAAATCTTTGGAAAATCATGAAAATCTCTGTGAAATCTTTGTGAATTATTTAAAAATCTTTGCGGAATATTTGAAATATTTCTGAAATAGTCGGTAATATTTATGAAATTATTGAAATAATTGAGAAATGATTGAATTCTTTCAAATCTATTCACAATATTTGAAATCTTTGTGAAATCATTGAAATCTTTGTTCAGTCTTTGAAATCTATCTGTAATTTTTGTGAAATAATAGAAGTCTTTGTGAAATCTTTAAAATCTATCTAAAATCTTTGCGAAATATTTGAAATCTTTGTGAAATCTTTGTGAAATCATTGAGATCTTTTTTCAGTCTTTGAAATCTATCTGTAATTTTTGTGAAATAATAGTAGTCTTTGTGAAATCTTTAAAATCTATCTAAAATCTTTGAGAAATATTTGAAATCTTTGTGAAATCTTTGGGAAATTATTGAAATCTTTGTGAAGATTTTATGAACTCTTTGTGAATTCTTTAAAAATCTTTGCGAAATATTTGAAATATTTTTGAAATATTCTGCAATATTTGTGAAATTTTTTACATCTTTGTGAAATCTATGAGAAATGATTAAAGTCTTCGTAAAGTCTTTTAAATCTATTCGAAATATTTGAAATCTATGTGAAATCATCAGGAAATCATTGATATCTTTGTTTAATCTTTGAAATTTATCTGAAATCTTTGGGAAATAATAGAATTCTTTGTGAAATCTTTGAAATCTATCTAAAATCTTTGCAAAATATTTGAAATCTTTGTGAAATCTTTGAACTGTTTGGAAATCATTCAAATCTTTGTAAAATATTTGTGAAATCTTTGTGAATTTTCTAAAAATCTTTGCGAAATCATAGAAATTTTTGAAATCTATCTGTAATCTTTATGAAATAATAGGAGACTTCGTGAAATTGTTAAAATCTGTCTAAAATATTTGAAATCTTTGGAAAATCATTAAAATCTTTGTGAATTGTTTAAAAATCTTTGCGAAATATTTTTGAAATAGTCGGTAATATTTGTGAAATTATTGGAATATTTGTGAAATATTTGAGAAATTATTGAATTCTTTGTGAAGTCTTTCAAATCTATTCAAAATATTTGAAATCTGTGTGAAATCATTTGAATCTTTGTTCAATTTTTGGAATCTATCTGCAATCTTTGTGAAATAATAGAAGTCTTTGTGAAATCTTTCAAATCTATGTAAAATCTTTGCGAAATATTGAAAATCTTTGTGAAATCTTCGAAATTTTGGGAAATCATTGAAATTTTGTGAAATATTTCTGAATTCTCTAAAAATCTTTGCGAAATATTTGAAACATTTTTGAAATAGTCGGTAATATTTGTGAAATTATTGAAATATTTGTGAAATGATTGTCTTTGTGAAGTCTTTTAAATCTATTCAAAATATTTGAAATCTTTGTGAAATCATTGAAATCTTGGTTCAATTTATAAAATGTATCTGTAAACTTTGTGAAATGATAGAAGAATTTGTGAAATCTTCATAAAGTCTTTGCGAAATATTTGAAATATTCATCAATATTTCTTTGATACGGTGTTGCACAGATCTTTTATTTCATTTTTGGTATAAAATTCATATTTTTAGTTCAAATCTGAGAATTTCTATTCAAAAATTTCGCTATATTATTGAAATTTTATTTATTTTGTTGAAAATTCATCGTTTTTAATAGAAAATTAATTTTTTTTATTAAGAGTTGATCCTTTTTGCTTAAGAATTAATCGCTTTGGTTAAAAATGCATGTATTTTGTTTGAAATTCACGTATTTGGTTAACGATCCGTACTTTTATTGATGGCAAATTAATTTTTATGGATAAAAATTCATCTTTTTTTATTAAAAACGCAACTGCTTGGTTAAAAAATAATCTGTTTTAATTAAAGATTTAAATATTTTGCTACAAATTCGTCTTACTAGCTTCAATTCAACTGCTTTTTTTATCTAAAATTCAAATATTTTTTGGCTCAAATCTCAAGTTTTACATATATCATTAGGAATTTATCTCTTTGCCTTAAACATCTAACAATTTCATACAAAGTTAAACTACCTGGTGAAAAATTCAATTTTAGTTAAAAATTGATATTTCATGGTTAAAAATTCAACCTTTTTGTAAAACATCTAACTATTGCGTTGAAAATTAAACTATCTATTTGAAAATTTAGCTACTTGTTAGAAAATTAATTTCCTCTTCTTGAAAATTCGTCTTTTTGGTTAGAAAATTAATATTCTTTTTTGGTATAAATTCATCTTATTGGTTCAGCATTCAACTATTTTGTTGGAAATTCGTCTTTTTTGGTTTAATTTAACCAACACGAGTTGGTTACTCCTCGGTAACTGTTCCATTTTTCATTGAAAACTAATCTTTTGTAGTTGAAAATTCAATTATTTGGTTGAAAATCATTCTTTCTTGATTAAAAATTAACTTTCTTGTTGAAAATTCATCTTCTTTGGTAGAAACTGAATCTTCTTTGTTGAAAAGACAGAAAATCTCTAATGTGTTTCCAGGCTACAAATTTAAATTCTTTTAAATTAAATTTATGCAGAAGAAAAATCTTCTTCTTTCGCTCCGCTGGGATTCGAACGCCAGGTCAACTGATTGCCAGTCAGGTGCTCTACCACTAAGCTACTGGAGAGATCGGTAGAAGAATCCTTTTTTTGAATACGCTTTCTTTTGCAAGATGTTGTGTTTTAATAAAATTCAATTTTTCTAGGAATCTGTAGAATCAGAGAATAAATAGAATAGAATAGAATTTTATTTTATAAAGTTTCTTTTTTGTCACACCAAAGGGTCCTTTGTTTTTGTTAAACCTATCCCCAAGTTTGGTAAGCGAACTGCAAATGTGTCATCTTCAGTAAGAAGATAGAGCAGCAATGATCTCATGGAATAAAAAAACAACTCTTCAAACATTATAAGAATT
Organism: Andricus curvator; assembly: GCA_932195095.1. NCBI lineage: Eukaryota > Metazoa > Arthropoda > Insecta > Hymenoptera > Cynipidae > Andricus > Andricus curvator. Next base: position 159,812 of record CAKNYM010050081.1, read on the forward strand.
GACACTTTGAACCTCCGGCTACTAAAAAAAATTAGAACAAATTCATGTAAGAACTATTTTCTCTTACTGGGTCGTAACAGATCAATTTGGATCAATTGATCAATTTTAAATTGAAAATTCATTTCTTATGGTAAAAAGAGTACTTCTCTTGGTTTCGAATTATTCTTTCTTTTTTTTTATTACGATTTTTTTTTAATTCCTATAACCTACTTAAAATATTTTGAATTTCTGAGATTTCCCCAGATTATCTGAACTTCTTTAAGTCCCTGATTTTGTTGAACATTTAGAATTCCCTGAAACACTGGAATATACGAAATTCCCTAAGAATGTTGCATATCCTGAATTTGTCAAAATACTTGAATATGCCTAATTTCTAAAATTTATCCAATATTCGGAATTCACTGAATAACTACATATCTCAACATTCTTCGAATACTCTGAAATCCTAGAAAATTCTGAATTCATTAAATATTCAGAATCCACCAAATTCCTTGAATTCTCTAGATGTCTGAAAATATCTGAATTCCTTGACTTCTATTCCTTAAATATTCTAACTTCCAAATATTCCGTGAGGCCACTGAATCTCTGGAATTAACTGAGTTTCTCCAATTTTTTGAAATTCTTAAATATTCGGAATACCCTGAAATTCTTGATTATTCAGTATTTCCAGATATCCTTGTATATTTTAAATTTTCTGAACTTCTTGAATATTACAAATTTCTCAATTCCTTGAATATTCAGATATCCCTGAATTACTTGAAATTACTAAAACATTCTGAATTCCTCGAATATTCAAAATCCCCAAAATTCCATGAAATCACTAAATGCCTTGAATATTATAATTTCCGGAATTTTCTTCAGGTCTCTGATTTCTTAAATTCCCTGAAATGATTGAATATTAGTAAAACCCTGAAATCCCTGAATATTTGGCATTCCCCGATTTCCTTGAACATTGGGAATTTTCTGAATTAATGGAATATTTGGAATTCTTGAACTGATTTGAATTAACTGATATCCTCAAAAATTCTAAGTTCCCAAAATTCCCTAAATTTCTTTAATGCTCCGAAATCCCTGAAATTATCTGCATTTCCTGATTTCCTTGAATATTCAAAATTTCTTGAATTCCTTAAAAATCCTCCATTCACGAATATTCATATTTCACTTTATTTTCTCAATTCCTAACAAAAATCTCTAAATTCTCTCAATTCTGTTAAATTCTTGAATATTCTGAATTGCTGATATTCAAAAATACGAACAAGAATAAGTAGAATTTAAGCAGCTCTGGAAAATTCAATGCGATTTTATAATAATTTTAGTGAATTTAAAAGCATTCAAGTTTATTGAAAATTATCAAAATAATAGACTAACACAGAGTGTATTAACTACTAAACCGGTCTTATTTGTTCTGCTTATCTTCAATTAAAATGAGGAACCAACTCAAAAAGCAGAGAACTTTGCTTTTTTACCCACCCTTGTGAATACTGACTGATTAAGTTATCATATTTGCAGATAACTTATTAAATCTTCACTTGCGCAAGAAACGTATGATACGTCACGCTGCCTTGGGACACGGAGAATGGATGATAACAGATGTTATCCACATTGCAAAAGTTCAACACGCTTACGCAAAAATTTGTACAGGTGTCATAGTGTCACCTGAACACATCCTAACTCCTAGTTCATGTACTTTGCAACCAGCATATTGGTACACAGTTGAATCTGGTGCACCGCATATAAGTGCTATTTAAACTCACCATGTATATGATATACTGTATGAAAGACATATTTCCTTGCTTTTAATTCAACCCCCTATCACTGTCACAAGTCCATCACTCAGTCGACCAATACCACTTGCTGGAGGTCCTCTAACGGTATTCATGCCTGCTTCTATTATTGCTTGGGGACCCGATGGTCAAGTCCGATCAATCACACAAGTTGCGATGGTCCACTGTCATGACGTGTATCGATCTCTACGAACATCATTATCCTATTACACCATTAAATGTTTGTACTGAACAATTACCTGAACACAATCGCTGCATGAGTGAGGATGTCGGTTCTGCCTTGGTTGTGGGTGATCACCTGTTTGGTGTTCTCGTTCGGGCTGGAAGCGTTTCAAGTGATAATCATCCTGATGTTTTTATACGCGTAAGTAGTAACCAGTACCATACGTGGATCATGAAACACATTCAAGCATATTTACACGAAAATCCATATACACACAATCAGGGGCGCCGATTTTCACTAAAGTGTCTGAAAATGTGTTAGGAAAGAAAGTAAAATAAAACAGAATATGTTAAAATGCGCAAACATATGTTTTTTTTCTCATCCGAAATCTTCTTCTTCACTGGAAATGATTGGTCTTACAGTGACACTGGCTTTTTGTAGAACAATAGGCCATGCCAAACTTCACATAATTTAAACTGTCAAGGAGAGGTGGCGAGATTCGGGAAGCCGATTCCATTGTGGTTTTATCAGTTGATAGTTCATCAACATCTATTAGATATGTATTTTTGTTCTATTCATTGGGTCTCAGATATCACTTTCTGTAGGACTTTTAACGGTAGGCATATGTGTACTATTGTTTGGGCACTCACTGATCAACTACGACCAATTAAGCTTGTAACGAGCAGTACGTCTGCTCGTGTTTCACTGGGGAAATTAGTTTAGAATCATGAATCAAAAATTCATTTGCTTAAAGTCACTAATAACTTGAAAACTCTAGATGAAATATTAGCCTAGAATATGAGAGTTCGACGGCTGACATCAAATGATAACTTCCTTATTAATTTTTCTATTTATTATTATTTTTTACAAACTCACTTTAACATTTTAACTAAATCAAACTATTTAAAAATACCAAGAACTCATCACCTGTCAAAACTCGGGAGGTTAGGTCATCCGACCGGAACCCATACTTGCCAGACCACGGGATTCCAAGTTTATAGAATTTTCATTATTTCTTCTAATTTCCTTTTGTATTACTTCATTTCATTTTGAACTCGAGTGGAAAGAATGGATCAACCACCCCCACACAATAACAACTGTCAGATTCTACGAGGGTGGCTGCAGTGGATGTCTCCTGTCGCCAGGAACTAAGAAGAGATTTTCCTGGCGCATGCGTAGTGGATGGGATTCCCGCATGTGCAAGAGCCCTAGGAAAAACAGGATTTGCCGGTTCTGAAAAAATTTTTTTTTTTGTAAAAACATAAAAATGCGCATTGAGCGACCTCTGAATCTTATCCAATTTATTTCTCCTTCCACGTAGTTTTTTTCAATACATAAGGAACAAAATAGTCGAAGATGTAAGTTGATATGTGGACTTCCTTTTTTTTAACACCCTTAATAGAGATTTATATCCCAATATAGGAAAATTGAAATTTTTTGCCCATCCCATTGAAATTTTTTTAAACATTCCCTTTTTCTCTGGATGTTTCAAATCATCTGGAAGTGGAAGTAGGAACAACGTAAATTTTTACAGATAGTTCTAGAAAGAAAGAAATTTAATTTCCGGAGTTGAATATGCGTTTTTTTTGCGGAGCTCTCTTGAGGCGGTACTCTAGAAGATGCCTTAGATTGCGCAACCTGTGAATCTGATCAGACCGGCTGTCTGAACGATTTCAGTGTCAATGTAATTCAGGGTGGGAATCCAGCAGGGAGAAACGCAATCTTAGATCTTCTTTTTGTTAGCGCAATCCTCCACATCAGCGACTCAGGTGTTATTGCATTATCAAAAAAGTTTGATCACGTTATGATCTTTTGTAACATTAATTTGGAGTCTGAAAATAGATTAGGTATTTTCCGAGTTGGTAGGGACTTTAAGCGAGTGGATCAGCAGGCATTCAATGAAGCAGCGAACCTGACGGACTGAAATAGCGTCTAACATTGTAATTCCGTTGACGACAAGGTTGAACGCTTCTCTTTCCTGGTTTTAGAACTAATTAATAAGCTTTGCCCAATCCAACGTTTTCGAATAGCTAGACCAAAGCCGCCATGGTTCTCGGATTCAGTAAAAAAGATCTCCAGAGCTCGAGACAGGACTCGCTGCAAATGGCGTAGGAATAACTCGGAATGTAGTAGAGCTAAATTTGTGTACCTTTGGCATTTAGCCACGTATGCCCTAAGAAGCGAAAAAAGGGATACCTCTCTTCATTATCAGTTAGGAGATCCTCTAAAAATGTTTGGGAAAAAATAATTCTAGAGGGTGTATGGTCTGGACAGCAACAACATGCATGGGGTAAATTAATACCGGACCCTTCCGGGATTAATAATTTTTACATTGCCACCATCCCACTGGCAGAGGCCGCAGAATTTTTGCTTCAGGACTTACGAGATTTGGCAAACAAATTTAAGTTAGACTCTGATAACACCCTAGTATTTTGGCAGATCGCCTTGGGCCATATAATGCTGTGAAGTCAATCACTTCCACAACAACTGGATCAGATGGTATTAACAGCTCATTAATTTATTTGTGCCTGCTCTCCTGTGTTCCAGCACTATTAGATATAATGAACACCTCCTCAACAGTAGAAGTGTTCCCTTCTGCTTGGAAACTAGGCATTGTGCGCCCATTGCCGAATTGCGAAAGCCCAAGTTCTCATTAAGATCTTTGCCCTGTCACCATCCTACCTTATCTCTCAAAAATCTTGGAGAAGATCTGTGTACGGCAGCTAACCTTCTTTATTAACAAAAATGGGTTATTAACTTCTTGCCAATCGGGTTTTGGGTAGGAATGCTCTTCTGAGATGACGCTTCTCCATGCTTCTGATGAGATAGGTCGGGCGTTGGACTGTTCTGAAAAATTTCTAGATGGCCCTGTTAGATCTCTCCCGTGCTTTTGAAACATTAAACCATGGCTTACTTTTTCCAAAGTTGGCGTCGATAGGATTGTCAGAATATCCTCTAAGTTGGTGTAAGGGTTTCCTTTCTAACAGAGAACAATGTCTGGCGATCTCTGGCTCTCAAACAACGCGAACGTCTCAACGAAGAAGTGTATAAAGGTGTGCCACAGAAGGCAGTTAATAGCCCAACTCTATTTTCGTTTTATATTAACGATCTGCCAGAGGCAATTTTCGAGGTCTTGCGGCTAATGGAAACGATTGATCAGGGGAAAATTAAGTTCACTATACATATGTACGCGGACGATATTCAAATCTATGTGCGATGTAAATTGGAAGATATTGAGGAGGAAGCAGCGATTCTGAACGAGGTATTAAACTGCATTGCAGGCTGGGCAGAACAACGCGCACTAGTCGGCAATTGTACAAGTCGGTTATTCTGCCGATCGGTAAGGTTGAACGGGCCCGTTTACCTATCTTCAGTATCAACTCCTCGCAGCTTTCCGTTGCCTTAAGCTCTAAAAACTTAGGCCTAACAATGGATTGCTCATTGAGTTCCGAAGAACACGCTGTTGAAAAGTTAAATGCTCCTTACATCCGATTGAGGAAGCTATATCCTTTCCGTCGCTCGCTTCAGCAAAATATCAAATTGATGTTGAATCAATCGGTAATTCTCTTCCTGTTTGATTACGCCTTCACGAGCTCTGGGCCTGTCCTGAGTGCGTGATTGAGGAAGATGATAGAGAGAGTGCAAAATTCCTGCTTAAGATACGCATTTGGTATTAAAAAATTCGACCAAATTTCTCCGGCGTTCCCTGAATCCGGTTGGATAAATATGGATCAGGGGTGGAAGCTGCATCTCTGTATTCTCGCATGCAAGGTATTGTCTAGTGTGAACCCCCACATTTGAAGAGAGCTTTTTGCTATTGTGGAAGAAAGACGTCCTTGAAAACCACTCATGACAATATCCGACGGTAAATTTGTAGTTCAATTTGCCCGATCATCTAAAGCAGAGGCAACTTTTTCCTGCAGAGTACCACGCAAGCTTAATTATCTTCGAGAACCGTTGTCCTCTTACACAATACGTTCAGTTAGGAATAAAGTGACCGAAATACTCCCTACAACTGCCTAATTATTTATAACTATTTTATGAAACCTTTCTGCTTTTTGGTTCTTGTTCTAGCCAATTCTAGTTATAATCAAAATGTTAATTTTAAGTTAGTTTGTAGAAGGATAGGTTGGAAAGCAGCTCGAGCCTTTTATGTTCATATTGTTTATCTGCTTTTGTGTATTCAATTTTCTGTAGACTGGATTCATAATAAAGATCTGTTATCATTATTATTATTATTTATTGAAAAATTAACTTTTTTGTTGAAGATTCATATTTGTGGGTTAAAAATTCAACTTTTTTCAGGAAATGTGCCTTTTGACTTGAAAATTTAATGATATGGTCGAAAATGAACTTTCTTATTGAAAATTCATATTTTAGCGCTGAAAATTCAGCTGTTGTGTAGAAAATTTGTCTTGTTGGCTCGAAACTTTGATAATTATATACAAATTTTGGAAATAAAAAAAAATGGTTTTCTTTGACTTAATTTCTAAAAATTTTGTTCATTACTTCCCTGATGTAAAAATATTAGAAAAACATCTGTCCATATTCACAACAATTTGAATAAATTTTTTTTTATTCCTAAATGAACAATCTTTCTTGGTTAAAAATTCAACTCTCATTAACAAATTCATTTTTGTTTAAGATTCAGCATAGTACGAGTAGTTCAATCCTTTTTTTTTCTGCTAGGAAATTAATCTATTTTGTTCAAGATTAATCATTTTAGTGAACAATTTAACTATTCCATTTTTGGTTAAAAATTGACCTCTAACAAAATTAATACATTTTTACTAACAGGACCATCCACAAATTGCTTAAAAGATTTTTTTTTGTTTGTGGGACGGTAAAAATGTTACGACCTGTTACGAGTATAGCGTTAAAATTCAGCAATCACAAAATTGTAATAGCGTTATAGAAACTTGAATATCGGAATCATTAGATTAGTCTTTTGATTTTTATTTCATAATTGTGTAGAAAAATGCCCATAATAACTAAGACTTTTTACAATTTTTGAAACAACTCTTATCCCCAAATTTATTCGATATATTTATGTAGATTTGGCTTTGTTTTTTTCGTATATGTAGTTCAATCTTGAAAATTCACGACTAAAAATTCTTCAATGTTGCATATTCTCAATTGAAGACTCTTCAATATTCGAAAGAGTTTAATAAAAAATAATGAAATTTTGAATCTATTTTCTTTGAAAACTCTGATGCAATTTCTTTGCTTGAAAAAAAAGTCTTTGAATCAAAGAAAAATATTCGTTAGCTCACAATACAAGGAAAGTTAATTTTGTTTGAATAGAAAAATATGTTCGAAAAACATTTTCTCTAATTCGAGACAAATATTTTTCTGATTGAAATTATGAAAAGAAGGATAATCAATTTTTTCCTTTAATTGAACAAAAATCTTGTTATGTCTTTCCTTCTTATTTATTACCACATCTCTTCAGGTTGATAAGTATCACTTAGCTCTGCAGATAAAGTTTTACATAAAAGACGAACGCCTTTTATAGCATTTACATTTCTTATTCTGGATTTCATTTGATAAGAGTAAAATTTAATCTTCCAAAGGATATTATTTCGTGTTCAAGATGTCCGTAAAAATATACTTGAATCTCGTAATTTTTTGTGGACTTCTATGTCAAGGAATTATTGGAAGTTTCTTGCCAGATGGACGTAGTAAGTAAACTGAATAAAATTGGGCAAAAAATACTGTTTACCCTTTTAATTAGGTAGGGCGCGTTTTTGGGATAAAACGATTTATTAAGTATTCCTTACATAAATTAAAAGCTTCCTAGGAATAAATACCACGCGTCCTGGAGATATTTTTTAAAAAGTTCAAATGATCGTATTTACCTAGAATAATATTTCCCATTGCTGAGTTTCCTAAATTTCTTGAATATTCGGAATTTAGTGAATTCTATGTATATCCTCCATTCAGTAAATTCTCTGTATTCCTTACAATCTTTTAGTTTCTGAAAATATATGAATTCGTTGAATTCTCTGAGACCCGCGAATATTATAAATTACATGAATTTTCTGAATTCCTCAAATTTCTTGAAATCGCTAAGTACCATAAGATCCATATTATTCGATGAAATCTTTGAATATTCTGAATTACTTGCATCTTGAGATTTCACTTCATTCTCTGATCAGAAAAATCTCTCACCTCCCTTAATTCTCTGAAATTCTTGAATATTCTGAATTTCTAACATCTAGAAAAAATGAACAAGAATTCGTACATGGAGTTTCGAAAACTCCAAAAAATTCAAAGGAATTCAATACGATTTCAAAATAATTTAAGTGCATTCATGGGAATTCAAGTTTATTCAAAATAATTGAAACGATAGACTAACACAGAGGGCATTAATTACTAAACCAGTCTTCTTTTTGCTGCGTATCTCTAATTAAAATCAGGGAAAAACTCAAAAAGCAGAGTGGTTACTCTAAACGACCGACGGAGAGTTTTAGAGTTTTAGAGAGGAAGTGGTAGGTGTTCCGATACATCACAGAATAAGCCATCCCCTTAAGCACCATTCGATCTTTGTTTTTTTTAACCACCCTTGTCGATACTGAATGCATGAATTATCATTCTTGCAGAGAACTCGTCACATCTTCACATTCGCAATAAACGCATGATTGGTCACTCCTTCTTTGGACACGGGGAATGGATGATAACAGATGTTATCCACATTGTGAAAGTTCAACACGCTTACGCAAAAATTTGCACAGGTGTTATAGTGTCGCCTAAGCATATCTTAACTCCTAGAACATGTAATTTGCAACCGGCACATTGGTACACAGTTGAATCAGGTGCACCGCATATAACTGCTCTTAAAACTCATCATGTGTATGATATACTGTATAAAAGGCACCTTTCCTTGCTTTTGATTCGACCATCTATCAGTGTCACAAGTCCATCACTGAGTCGACCAATACCACTTGCTGAGGAACCTCTATCGGCAGACATGCATGCTTGTATTATTGCTTGGGGACCCGATGGTCAAGTACGACCAATTACACAAGTGGCGAGATTCAACCTGCTGACGTGTATCGACCGCTACGACCTTTATTATCCTATTACACCATTCAATATCTGTACTGTGCAATTACCTGAACACAATCGCTGTACGAGTGAGGATGTCGGTTCTGCCTTGGTTGTGGGTGATAAACTGTTTGGTGTTCTCGTTCGTGCTGGAAGCGCTTTAAGTAATAATCATCCTGATGTTTTTATACGCGTGAATAGTAACGAATACTATACGTGGATAATGAAACACATTCAACCAAATTCACACAACAACTCTCATCCACAAAATCAGGGACGCTGATTTTCAGAAAAGTAACTGTGAATATGTGAGGGAAGAAAGTGAAATAAAGCAGAATATTTCAAAATACACAAACACACCTTTTTTTTTCTCATCCGGAATCTTTTGGCCGGTGGGAATAATTGGTGAAAGTTCATTCAAATCTATTGGATATGTATTTTTTCTTCTGTTCCAATGGGCCTTAGATACCAGTTTCTGTAGAAATGCTATCGGTAGGTATAGATGCTATTACTGTTTGGGCACCCACTTGTCGAATATGACGTATGTCAATACTGAGGAATATTCTATTACACTAAACAATATCTTTACTGTTCAATTACCTGGATACAATCGCTATATCATTAGGGATGGCGGTTCTGCATTGGATGTGGAGATAGACTCTTTGGTGTTCTCGTTCGGGCTCAAAGCGTTTCAAGTCATCATCATCCTGATGTTTTTATATGCGTCAATGGTACGTTACCATCCACATCGATATCCACGCAATCTAAAATACACAAGAAAAGATAGTAAAATAAAGCAGAATGTGTCAAAATTCGAAAACATGTTTTTTTCCATCCAAAATTTTTGAACTAGTAAAGAGTGGGCTTACAATAACACTGGCTTTTTTGCAGAAGCAATAGGCTATGTGAAACATCGCATGATCCATACTGACAAGCAGAGGTCGTAAGATGCGGAATACCGATTTCATTGGTGTCTTGCAGGGTATCAATATCTATTAGATATGTATTTATTCTTTTTATCCAATGGTCCTTGATTTCACAGATATCGAGATTTGAGTATTCATGTTAGAGTGCTTGATTCACTAGAGTAGAACCCGAATTGTAGAGTCATGTGCTCAAGTATAAATACTCAAACCTCGATTATTATTACAGTATTAGACGGATGGGCGAAACACTTATTACCCATAGCACTGAGCTAAATCCTATTGTTCTATACCCTAATATTCAATCATCGCGAATATCACACTTACGACAACGTAGATTATCTCCAGTCCCCATGTGAATTAGTTTTTTCTCAATCGTCAGTGGCCGATACATCTAGTCGCTAGGACAACTATCGCTGGGACATCTGGTCGCTAGACGTAGTCCCCAGCACTGTTAGATGCCGAACCGTTATGTTACGAATATGTAACGTTAACGAATATGTTAAAAATATGTTTCCATTACAAAGATATGTATGGGTGATTCATACAAATCTGTTTTTTTTCCATAGATATTTAGATGAACGTTTATTTTTCAGCCTGCTTATCTTGAAAAATTGTCTTGCTTACACGTCCATTTCTTGCAGAATTTTCTTAAAACTAACCCTTAAAAACTAACATCCATCCATATCTTATCTCTAAGACCGCTCGCTATCATAGCCTTGTCTTTCTTGCTTCGCCTCACCTCGCACGCATGTCCCTATTTGCTCGCTTTGTCTCGCATTGCCAAACTCTGCCTCCGCGGGTAATACCTCATACTTATCTACTATTTACAATATTTACAGATTCTTATATATACTTCCCCTCCTATTTACAATCTTTCCTTCTCCATTTCTCCTCCTCCTTCATTCCCTTCTTCTCCATCTTACCCAAGACCCTCTTCACCCATGCTACTGCTCTTTTGTCCCCCCTTTTATGCATCACCACCCCCATGCTTATCCCACTCCTTTCCACCTCCACGCACTTCTCCAACCAGTGCTCTACTATTGCATCCCCCTTCCCAAACAGTTCACACATCCTCTTCCCCCTAGAGAGCGAGAACCTATTAAAGCGCTCCACGCCCCCACATCTCATCCTCGCTATAAGCTCCTGACTTCCTTTCTCTCCTTTTTGACACAAATATTGCGCTCTCCCCCTTGAGATAATCCACACATAGTTCCCGTTAAACCCTGACTCTCTTATTCTCTCTTCTCCTGCTGTCTCCTCTCTCTCCATTCCGTTTTTCTTAACCATCCAACATACCTTCCTTCCTTCCTCGTTCATCCTTTTCACTTCATCCATCTGCAGACCATTCGTTCTAAAATACCTTTCCCTTTCAACCTCCATCATCCTACCCCCTCTCCTGTTCTTCTTCTCTACAAACACTCCCTTCCAGCTTATTTCCCCCCTCTTCCAAAAATTTCTTCTCATATTGACACGCCCGACTCCCCGTTAGAATCCCTAAACTCGCTCTCCCCGCCTCCCTCCTGAAAATATAATTAGGCGTGTTCGTTTCCAAACCTAGTGTCCACCTTACATACCTCTCCTGTGTCCTATTTACCTCTTCACTTTCCTTCCACCCCCACACCTCTACTCCATACAGTAGTACACTCGTTACTAGTGAGTCGAACAATTTCATTCTCCTTCCAAAATCATCTGGGAATAACTTCTTTCCCAAACCCACCCCCCCACCTGCCTCATCACCACATATGCCCTCCTCACCCTCTCTTTTATGTGACCATCCACTCCCTCATTCCTCCGACACAAGAAGTCCAGGTACACAAACTCTTTTACCTGCTGCACCGCCTTTCCCTTCCACTCCAGTCCCCTCCCTCATCCCTTCCACCTCCTTTTCTGAACACCATAACCTTGGAATTTCCCGCATTCAGCTCTAATCTGTTCTTATCCAGTTATCTTCTCAACCTCTTAATCATCTCCTTTAAGGCCTCCTCGCTTCTTGCCAGCAAAACTATGTCATCTGCATACGCTATTGACAAAATTGTAACCCATCCTACCCTACCTCCTCCTACCACTCCATCCTCTAGCAGAGACGATTTTTTTCCCTGTTAATTGTAAAAAGTTATTATTTGCTGGAATTGATGACAAAGTTAAAAAAAAGAATTTTCCCCCCTGTAAATATGGAAAGGTGACAATTTTGTGGAATAATTACGCTAATGAATGTTACAAGTTATATATTTTGTGGAAGGAAATTCACAATAAACAATACATAATCAATCATTCACTTGCGGCTCTTCATAGGAAAGGTGGAGAAAATTTTAATTTTTTCGAATTTATTAGACTATGTCGCTTGCTATTCAGGATTTGTTTCTTTCAGAACTTACACCCTAATTTTTTTAATAATAGGCATTTGTTTAAAGAATTTTGTTACAGTTACGTTATGTACAGTTTTATTTTTAGATTAATTTCTTTCAGATAAGAAAATTCTGAATAGTATGCGAGATCCAGAAAATAATAAATTTTTACTATTGACGTGGAAAAAATGGTTTAATCAAATAAAAATTGTTTGAATAATTGCTGAATAATATTAACATCAGGAATGTGAAGTTTAGTATATTTTAAAATTTGCAATTAAAGATTCTTTAATTTTAAAGATGTATGAAATAAAATTCTTAAAATTGGATCATTTTGATGATCAAAAGTTAACTATTATCAATTCTGAATCTTCCGAATGAAAGAAATTTTAAATATAAATCATCCAAAATTACATAATTTTTAATCAAGGTATCTAAAGAACGGTTAATCCGATCGTTACCAAATTTTGACCAGTTATTTATAACACTAAATTGTTGTCCTTGATCAAAGGATTTTCCATTTCGTCTATTTTTTTTATAGCAAGAAATAGAAGTTTTTTTTTCAAAAAAAAAAGTATATATGTCTAAACATGCGCCATTTTGTCGAAAATTGAAATATCGCTAAATGCTTCGATTAATGACAAGAATAAGTGATCCTTTAACTATTTAAACTGAAATTTTTTGTTTCAGATGATCCTGTCATGAGCAGTCTTGATCACGGCAAAATGCCTTTTTTTAATTCTGGGAGATTGCCTATAACTCGCTTGTGTACCGATATTTTATGATGAAAAAATTACTGTGATTTCTCGAAATATGTATTATTGGAATACCACAACATTCATTTGAATGTAAATGAACCCGTCTTCGAAAAAAAATAGTAAAAATTGCCTTTTTTTCGGAGCAGAACCTTGACTAACCCCTTGAAACTTGCCTAAATTTTTTAAATTAAAAAATGTCAAATGATATAGAATTAAAAATTATTTAATTTTCAAGATTTATATCTTAAAGGTATGTAATTTTGAACGTTTATTCAATATTTCAATTTTGAAGATCAACATTTGAAAATTTTTGAATTGTCAATATTCTTAATTAGAGACTTCTCAGTGTTTAATGTACATATGTAATAGAAAATAATGCATTTCTGAATGCTTTTGCTTAATAGTTTAATTTTAAAGATTTAGAATTGAAATTTATATAATTTTATAGATTTTTAATTGAAAATCCTGTAATTGTGAATATATATTTCGTTATATAAAAAAAGGAATGGTAATTCAGGTTTCTCGGGTATTAAATATCTAAATTGTATTTAATAAGACATGGTTGAAATTATTTGAGAAAATCACGTAACATAGGCCAGGGTGGGGGGGGGGGGGCAGAATTATACCTTTACGACTTGTTAGATGGGAAAGAAGAGTTATAAGAAATTGGCAAAAAATGTGTTATATACCTTATAGATGGCCCCTAATCAATTAGTAGTCTCATAAAATCATAATAATGAATATTGAGACTGATGAAATTAGTAATTTTCTTTTAAGGAATTAAAGAAACAAGTTGATGTTTTTTTTTTTTATTGAACGAGACACTTTTCTTGTATTCCGTAATCATTTATTATACTAACTCTCCTTTTTGAGGAGGATTATCAAGTGGGGAACCACGAGTACTTTGAAACTTGGAGGACAACAACGTGAAATCAAAGAACACGCTAAATATCTAGAAGTCATTCTGGATAAGAAGCTGTTATGGAACGAGCACCTGGAAAACAAGTGCAATAAGGTAGTAGCGACTCTATGACTCTACAGGAGAGCCATAGGGAAAAGCTGGGACTTGGAACCGGAGACACTTATATGTGGATCTACACAGCGATCTGGCGACCCAGGCTAACCTATGGGGCGGTGTTCTGTTGGAGCAGGGTCGAGCTGTCCACTGTTAAGTATCGACTGGAAAGGATCAGGGGACTGATTCTGAAAGGCGTCACTGGAGCCTCGAAGTCGACACCCACGATGGCACCAGGGGCACTAATAGGTTTAGACTTCAGGGCCCCTCCATCTTAGTATCAAGGTCGTGGCTGCGAAGGCCGCCTGGAGGCTAAATTCGGTAAATGACAGAAGGATCTCGACAGCAGTGAAGATCCCAGTCGATATCGCGAGAAGGCCGACCCTGAACATGCCCAGGGACAAAATGGTCAATCGCCACCTCTTCGACAAGAAGTATCGAGTTAGCCTATTCATGAAGGTCGAATGGGTTAACGGCGACGCACACCTGCCCAGTGATGGAGACAAGTGGTTTACAGATGGCTCCAAGAACGAGGAGAATGCAGGAGCCGGCGTATATCGTAGAAGGAATGAAATGGGCTTCACAATCAAGATGGGGTCCTACGCCACAGTTCTACAATCTGAGATTATGGCCATACTCTAGTGCAGACATGCCCAACTCGGGGAAATTCCCTGCGAGAACACATGTTCCGCGTTCCCTACTCTTTCTCCTAGAGAGCGATGGAGGTGGTAGACGCGAGCAAAATCTCTACTCTTTGACGTACGCGTCTACCACGCGCATGCGCTCACCACCTCTCTCGCCCTCTAGGAGAAAGAGTAAGGACGCGAAACATGTGTTCTCGCAGGGAATTTCCCCGAGTTTGGCATGCCTGCTCTAGTGCGCCTACAAGGCAAAATAGTATGACAATAAAAGGAACATCCGTATCTGCTCAGACAGCAGGGCTGCTATATTGGCCTTGAATGGAATAAAGACCACGTCGCTATTAGTATGGGAATGCTCCAAAGCACTGAATATGTTAGCGAGGGAAAACCGATTCACTCTGCTATGGATCCCTGGACACAGCGGTATCAAGGGCAATGAGATATCGGATAGGCTAGCCAAGCCAGCAGCAGGAAGAAATTTCACTGCACCCGAGCAAGTTGCAGGTATTTCCAATAGGTCAGTCACTGAAGAAATGAACGGTTGGCTGACTGAGGAACATCAGAATGAGTGGGATTTGGTCTCTGGTTGCAGACAGGCCAAAACACTCTTGGGCTCAAAGCTTAACTCTAACCGAGCAAGGGAAATACTCAAGCTCGGGAGGAACGAAATCAAAGTCCTAACAGAAATGTTTATAGGACATGGGAACCTAGGATATCACAGACATAAGATAGGGCTTGCAGAAAGTCCCCTCTGTCGTCTGTGCGGAAAGGATAATGAGACAGCTACTCATATCCTTTGCCACTGCCCTGCGGTTGCGGGGAAACGTCTAACACTCACAGGCAATAATAATAAATAATATCAACAATTTTTTAATTGTTCGGATCTGGGAATTTAATGATTTACCGTCGTCAATTCTATTTCCGGTATTTCTTTTATCTGGAATTTTCAAATTCGGTGATATAATGATATGACCTTTGAGTTATTTTATTATTCTGAAATTTTAAATTGTACGCAATTTTTTAACTTTGTGAATTTCATATTTTGTATATTTTCTTTTTCGAGAATAATTTTAATTTTATTAATATATACAAATTTATTATTAATCACTTTTTTATAGGACGTGTAGTTTTGGTTTTATTCGTAAAAACGATATTAAAAACAACAAAATGAAATTTTAGGACAAACGACACAAGCTACGAGATAAATAAATAAACAAATGTTATTCACCAAAAAAAGAGCTACAATTTTCTTATGGATCATTTTTTGATTTTTATTACACTAATTGAAACAAGTTGTAACACATCAAAGACTAGAAAAACATTTTTAGTTATTATGTTTTTTAAATTAAAAAATTGTATTTTATTTAATTTTAACTGATTTAAAATAAAGACGTTATTTCGAACATTTACAACTTGTAGCCAGTTTAATTAATAAAGTTAATGTTTAATTTAGGAACTTGGTAATTTCCAAAATATAAAGACTATTATGTCTACAACATCTTTTATTTTAGAGGTATTTTTCAAAATTTTGATCCAAAACATATGCAATTTTCCATTTTGAAGAACTTTTAGCCTAAAATATTTTACAAACAATTTTCGTGTGTAACTTAGATGATGACAGGTAGCGGATGCAAAAAGGCCTCCCTACTAGAGGTTTAAAAAATGTTGACCTCTCTACAAAAGTTTGAGTAAGTCAGTGAAAAAAAATCTCTAAATAACGAGGACCTTATCTCGACTCCAAATTGTGATAGAAAGCTCAATTAAAGCTTGAAATAAATAAAAAATTCAAATAATACAAGGACGTAAGGAATAAAGTTTCAACGTTTTAAAATAATTGGGTATTAGCCAATTATGAATTTTCAAGCCAAAAAGGTGAATTTTCTACAGAGCAGTTGAGTTTTAAAGCAAGAAGTTCATTTTCAATCAAATGGTTGAATTTTTCACGCAAATAATAGATTTTTGTAACCAAAAATACCATTTTTCAACAAAAATGTTCAAGTTTTATCCAAATAGATGAATTTTCGACCAAATAATATAAATTTCTAATAAAAAGTTAATTTTCAAACAATAAAATTAATTTTTAACAAGGCACTACAACTTTGACAAAGCAGTTAAATTTTCAACAAAGAAGATCAATTTCCAAAAAAAAATGTAATAGTTGTATTTTCCATTAAAAATGGTCGATTTTCAGTTAAAACTAGAATAGGTCAATTTTCAGTTGGAAAAAGTAAGTTTTAACAAAGGAAAGATGAATTCCAGACAAAACAGTTAAATTTCCAAACAATAATTAAATTAATTTTTATCGAAGTAGTTCAATCAAAAGCTTAAACAAAAGAGATGGATTCGGGACTAAAAATATAATATTCAATAGACTTTACAATCAAAAATAAAAACCTGTCAGTTAACAAGAATAATTTTGATAATATAATTAATACAATTCAACAAAAGTATTATAAAAAAAATTATTATTGTTTATTACCATCTTCTCCCATAGGAGTGCTAAATAGTTGCGGTTTTTTCTATGACTTTAAACTTTTTGTTCACTTTTCATTTAGAGCGAGGTAAAAATTAATGCAATTTAATAACAGCAATTGTTTTAACAATTTATTATCGTTTATAACCAGCTTAACTTAGATAATTGCTAGAAAGTGGCGGTTTTCATCTGAAATGTTGAACTTTGCTTAATAGAAACCCAAAAGTTTGAGCGCGCTTGCTGCGCGCAATTTGGTCGTCGCGCTTCGCAACGACCATATGTTATGTTCAATGTTCTTCAGATAAAAATGACTAAAGCTGTATTTGATTTAAAATGAAGAAGGTAATTCCTTTACTTCAGCGTATATTTCCGTATCTTTATAATAAATCCTACAAATCAGAAAGATTTTTGGAACATATATCTTGCTTTTTCATTCATAATCAAACCGACCCCTCGACTACCATGTGATTCCCGATCTACTCCTGACCATATTTCAAAACCTCAATCAAAGTTTCAGTCTATTCCGAGCCTACTTTATTGTTTTCATTGTTCATCTTTAGATTGTACACCCAACTACCCCCTTATGCGCGAAATTTGTTTTGCGAGTCGAAATCATGTCCAAGTTAAGTAGTGATTCGTCGTCTAGTGGAGAGTCCAGTTCTAACGTCAGTCCCACCAAAACTTCTGTTACGGGGGGAGGGAGGGGGCGGGCGGGGACAAGGAATAGAAACCGAGAGAGTCGCAATTGGTTGATGTTTTATACTCAGAAGGTCACCAGCCTTCAGCAGCGTTGTATTAGATAGGAGTTCATATGTTTCCATCTGCGCATTCCCGGCCCACCTCTAAACGAGGAACCAATAACACTTTTTTTTTTCAAATATATATATATATATATATATATATATATATATATTCATTTCGTCCATTTGGAGCATAGTTCTTGAAATATAAATGTAATAGTTGAATTTTTTCACAGCAATTATTTTAGTAAACAAAGATCAAAACGAATTCTGAAATAAAAGTCAGATTTTCAGTCAGAATAAATTGTTTGAATTATTATTATATTTTATTGTTTCAATTGTTAGAAATAGTATTGAGAACATAAAAACAATGAAATATTGTGAAAAAACACACCTGAGATGAAAAATAAAGTAAATAAGCAAAGTTTTGATGAGAATGTGCCCGCTTATCGGGCCGATTTTTTCACTGTTAATGTTATTTTTTTAGAATAAAGCAAAAACTACACATCCTATCAAAAAGCGACTCATGAGAAATTTGTAGATCTTTTTTGAATGCACAATTTTAGTCCAGTCATAATTTGTCGTATCTTGCATAGTTTGACCGTAAAATTGATTTTTTGGATTTTTCATTATTTCTTGTGCAATAAAAATGTGAATTTTCGATTTTTCAAGAAAATTTAAAAATTCGTTATGATAATCTTGTAGGGCGTGCAAAAAGAAACACTTTTCTTGTCCTGAGTTTTTTTCGTATCGTGCGTTGTTTGGCTCTAACTCTGAAAATTTTCATTTCATCAAAAAAAGTCGTGTAGATAAATTGTTTCAATTTTCGAGTACTATAAGCGGCCGCACATATAATTTTCAAATTTGGAAAAAAATGGTCTAAAAAATTTTGAAAATGCTCTAACTTTTTGAATTTTCATCCAAAATAGCTGGTTGACGAACTCGATTTCTCTTTTTCCCCCTGAAACTGTCTGCCAAAGCACAATCCAATCCGATTAGTCTTTCAAAAGTTATCCGATATAAAGACGACGACGACGACGACAGACAGACAGACACCGACGTAAAAACTATTTTTTCTAACTCAGGGGGCCTCAAAACGTCGACATTTGATGGAATCCGCGAAAGTCATTTTTCACATAAAACCAATACTTTCTCATTATGATGAGAATGTAATAATTCATTATTTTTTGTACGATCAAAATTTGAATTTTCGATTTTTTTCAAGAAAATTGGAAAAGTCGTCATAATAATCTTGTAGGACGTGCGAAAAGAAACACATTTCCTATGTTGACTTTTTTTCGTATCGTGCGTTGTTTGGCCGAAAATGTTACTTTTCGTTTTTTTGGGGGGATTTTGAAAATGCTGTAACTCGGACAATTTTCTTTCCATCAAAAAAGTCGTAAGGATAAATTGTTTGAATTTTTGAGTACTATAAGCGGTCTCACATATAATTTTCAAATTTAGAAAAAAATGGTCTCAAAAATTTTGAAAATGCTCTAACTTTTTGAATTTTCATCCAAAATAGCTGGTTAACGAACTCGATTTCTCTTTTTTCCCCTAAAACTGTGTGCCAAAGCACAATCCAATCCGATTAGTCTTTCAAAAGTTATCCGATATACAGACGACGACGACAGACAGACAGACACCGACGTAAAAACTATTTTTTCTGACTCAGGGGGCCTCAAAACGTGGACATTTGATGGAATCCGCGTAAGTCATTTTTCACATAAAACCAATACTTTCTCATTATGATGAGAATGTAATAAACATCAGAGAGAATAATTTTTTAAACAGTCTTTTTCTTTTTTTTGAATATATTTTTCTAAAACTCACAATATTTTTGAAATATTCGTCAGGTATTCTGTATGGATCACATTAAATGCATATTTTGCTTGAAGCAGATACTGAGAGCGTGTTTGCCTAAATAACTAATAGTATTATATTTAGTATTTATTCCTAAGTAAAATGTCAAAGAAAAACTGAATATTCCAGAAAAACCTGCAACTTTCCAACATTACTATAGGATGAGATAGTTATAAACAATACTACATTGTTGAAACAATTAAGTTCGTTAAATTCCATTATTTTTTACCTCGATCTAAGTAAAAAATTCTAAAAATTCATACATCATTTTTGTTGATAATGAAACTATATGTATTAGAAACAATTTAGAAAAAACCACACAAAAAATCATAATTAGCGCCAGAAACTTGAAAAATCGATTCTGAATAAAATGTACAAAAAGGTCTGTGTTCTAATGGAAAATACGTGTTAAACTTATGGTACTTGTGGAAACTCTAAATATAATTTTTGTTTAAACGCATTTATTTTTGGTAGATTCGAACAAATTGGGAGGCGATATATATGGAAGTCATTGAAATCACTTAAAGTCAGTGTACACTCCGTCGGTCGAGTTGTGGATCCCTCGTGTAGCTTTTAAATTCCACATTTTCGATATTTTGCGTAGAAATTCGTAATTTCCTACAAAAACCTAATACAAATTATAAAAGATAAAACTCTTATCATGGGCTTGTAGATTTTCTTATTCTTCGTGGGAAATTGTAACTTTCATAATTGAGCGCTCAGATTCAATAACTCGCCCAACACCGGGGGCCAACACTGACAGCGTTGGCCACCAGGTTTCAAGAAATCGCAATTGACAAATTCGCCAAATTAATATTTTTTTAAATGTCTCCCGTAGAGTTACAAGACGAAGCTTTACTCGTCTGTAAACTTTTATCGTATCTTGTATCATTTCCCGTGATTTATTACAGCCACTTATTCTATTTTTCTGAAAAGCGGTGAGTCACGATGAATTTAATTTTTGAAGGAAGATTAAACTATTACAGTTTTTTCTTATTAAAAAAAGAAATACATCAAGTGTGCACATAAGTCAATTTTATCACTATGGATTAATGATTTGTAATTACATTGGTACAGAGATGTCAACGCCTGTTTTTAAGTTTCACGCTATGTTCTTATTGTTTAAATAAAGATGAAAATATTGCACAATCGCGCGATACATGCGCGTGTTGTTTGTCAAATAAAGGGGAAAAATAATATTAGATACAAAATAAAAATGTCTAATACCTATTTATTTTTAGGTCTATTTGTTTATTTGTTGAAGAAAAAGGTTAATTTTCGAACACTTGTACTCTTAACAAAAAAAAAAAGAATTCTCAACAAAAAATGTGCTAGTTGATATTTAAATCCAAAAAGATTTTAATTTTTTATCAAAAACAGTTGAATTCATAACAAAATCTCAATAAAAAAATATGACTTTTAAACGATAATATAATACCTGACAATTAAATTATGATTTTAAATGAAAAAGATTTGAATTCATCCAAAAAAAGGAATTTTTAACAAAATAGTTGAATCCTAAGCCACAAAAGATTTTAGTGGTTTTAAGATATTTAGGAATTTTTGTTGCTTGTTAAAAATTTAAGAATATTCTTTCGGATTCCTTTCTGATCATTTCGGAAACTTTTTTTCATGATTTATAATCTTTTTAAATATTCTCTGAAAATTAATTTTAAAACATAAAGAATCACTTTAAATATTTTCAGGCATCATACGAATTTTCCTCTATTACCTGGAGCCTTTTCAAGATCTTTGAAAAGCTTAAAAAGTTTATTTTGGAATCCTCAAAAATCTACCTTTTGTTTTGAGTTTTATGAAATTTTTTATTATTGTTGAAAATTTTTGAAAGCTTCTAAATAGCTTTTAAAATGAGTCAAATTTTTCCTAAATTTTCAATAAAATTTTCCAAATAAATCTTGAGAAAATTTTTTATTTCTCTGAGAACATTTTAAAATTCTTGAAAAGCTTCTTAATTGTTTGTCTGAAGTGTTAAAAAATACACATCTTGCTTTAAATAAAACTATTTTTGATTTATTTTAAAACCTTAAATATCTTGCTTTGAAGTATTTCATATTTTTTTCTTGAAATTTTAAGAAATGATTCGAAATCTTTTTGAATATATTTAAAAATGTTTCACAAAAACTTTCAAAATAACATAATTCTCTTCAATGTTATTTAATGAAATAATTTTAAATGAAATGACATATAAATCCACGTTTTCATTTTCCATGCTCTAAATGGATGAATGAATCAGAACATTTTTAAATTTTGAAAATTATATAATGTTGAAGCAATTCAACGTTAGAAACGTTAAAACTTAAACCTTTCTCAATTGATCGGTTAAAATCAAACACTTTTTAAATTAGAGGTTATTTTTCTATGTAAAGTCGTTTGCAATTAATAATTATTCAGTTGTTACTTATAAATTTACAATAAACAATTTCACTTGCAATTTCAAAATTTAACAAAACGAAACAATTAAAATGTATTAAATTCAATTTATTCAGAAAAAAAGGATCTCTCTCTTTTCACTCCACTGGGATTCGAACACCAGATCAACTGATTCCCGGTCAGGTGCTCTAACCAATTGAGCTACAGAGAGATCACAGAAAGATTCTGTTTTTCTGATATACGCTAATTTAGCAAGGTGTTACACATTCAATATTTAAGTAGGACTCTGTATTATCATCGGAGAAGGTAATTATCGATCCGTTGAGAAATCCAATCACACATTTGTGAATAATGGAAATCTACAATATCGATCAAAGTTAAATCCTCTAATACAGAAAAATTATTTCGTCATCACAGACTAGATGGAGATATAAATTAAAATTAATTAATTTATTTATTTATTAATTAATTCTGTATTAGAGGATTTAACTTTGATCGATATTGTAGATTTCCATTATTCACAAATGTGTGATTGGATTTCTCAACGGATCGATAATTACCTTCTCCGATGATAATACAGATTCCTACTTAAACAATTAAAATTCTTACCTGAAAAGGTTAAAGTTTGCACTCTAAAATTTTAACGATTCAAGGCTTTCTATTTGAAAAAATTTGTTTTAAAATTGTTCAGTTTTCAATATTTGATTTATAACTGCCTTTTTTTAAACAAACGGCCAAATACTTCTATATATTAAAAAATGCCTTTTTTCAAATTAAAAAATTTTAATTCGCGATGGGAGAAATGGAATATTTAAAACTGAAACAATATTTGAACGTGTATAATTTGAAATTAAATAAAAGAGTTTAATAATGACTTTATTCATTTTTAATTATTTTAATATTGAAAATAATTTATAAAGTTTCAATCGGACGTTTACATTTGGATAACTACTAAATTCACGGTCGTTTTCCGGTTTTCCGGGTTTAAAACAATCTTGCTCATTTCCCGGTCCAGCGGCTACCACTTTTTAAAAATAATTCGTTTTAGGGTCAAAATTCAAAATTCAAAAAGGTCGAAAAAATGAATTTTTCCAAAAATTGTCTTCATGATTTTGTGAACATCAAAGCAGATCAAAGTATATATTTGTTCTGGCAAATTTTCAATTAGAAGTTTTTTTCCAAACTTTACTTTTTATTCATGTTAGTATTCATTTTAATAATTGTTATACTATTTTTAATCAACGCATATGTAGTGAATTTTTTATCCATACATTTTATTTTCTTATAATTTTTGTATGTTTTGTTTTGTGTGGTGATGTAGAAATTACAGAACTCTGCCGTGTTTTTTATTTGAGAGGCGTTCGGTGAAATATCCAGTCTTCCACTTTGTTTTTAACGGACTTTATTTTCGCAAATTTTAAAGATTCCCGTTGCTAAAACCACTATCCCGTTTAGGAATTCTTCCTGAATTATATTTAATTATCATAGAAAAAGTTTCGTAGAATTTACAAAAACGTAGGTCTGTAATTATTACAGATTTTTTCTCATATCCGCCACATCGTAACTAATTCTGTAATTCCTCATGTACACATTTTTTCTGTAAAAAAAAAGAGTGAAATATGGCTTTAATTATGATTACATTGGCTAGGTTATCTTAGTATTATTTCAGACTCCCTGTTCCCTGAAAGCTGTTACGTAATTTATAGATAGCCCGTAATTCACACAAATTAAAAAAATTCTCAATGTCAAAAAAAAAAATTCTTTGATCAAAAGCAATTTTTTTTGATTCGAAGAAATGGTTTTTTGTTCCGAAAAAATTTTTCTTCACTTCGAAATGATTTTCTCAGTTTTTAATTTGCTTTTGACTTAATAAAAAGAGTTATGCTGCGGAAAAACTTGCTTTCATTTGAGACAGATCTTTTTCTGTGTGAAATTAAGGAAACAGTGTCGAAATTGGTGATAAGAATCAGACGGCTCTGCAAATAAAGTTAGATAAGAAAGACGAGCGGTTTTGATACTCATCAAATTATTTATTTCTGCCTTCAGTGTAACATTTTCATGGATTAGAATTTCATCATTTGCAGCATCTTATTTCGAGTTCGAAATGTGGGAAAAAATATATTTGAATCTTTTAATTCTCGGTGGCATTCTGTTTCAAGGGATTCTTGGGAATTTCTTGGAAGATGATAATGGTAAGTGAACTGAAATTTCTAATAAATATTACTGGCGCAGCTATAACTTTGTACGTTATGCTACAATAAGTGCGGAAAGGAGGCAGTTCGACACGAGTGCGAAGCTCACGGCGAGCCGTAAACGGCCCAAAGATACTTTTTTGTGACAAATGCGGAAAATTTTTTATTTTAAAACGAATAAAAGCAAATTTTCCCACAATTTGTGAAATTCTGATACAGAAGCTAGTAAAGTCTTTCTATAACTGCTTTTTGCCACGGTTTCGGAATTGATCACTTTCCGCACGCTATACGTGCCTCGAAAAGCGAACATTTTGTGCATGCATTACAGAAAGTAATTTTTGATACCTGCATATTACAAAAACCTCGCTAGAAGTATACGCCTAAAATTTTACAAATCTGTCGTTGGTCGCCTAAAAGAACCACATTGCTTTTTGACTTGGCCCCTCGTTTTCATTTAGTATAATGTTTTTAATTATATTTAATTCTGACGGAATTCCTTTGAAACCTTTTTATTCCTCAGAATTCTTTGAATTTTCTCGAAATATTTCGCATTGCTCGGAATTACCTGAATTCTCTAAATTCCTTGAATTCCTCTAAATTCAAAGAAATACCTGAACTTCTTGAGTTTTTTCAACATTCTGAATTCCTCAAATGGCCTGAATTCCTTGAAAATGATGAATTCTTGAAATTCCTTGAATTTACTATCTGCTCTGGAATCCCTGAAAATCTGTGAATTTCCTGAATACTTTGAATACCTGATAGTCCTTATCATTTTATTGACTACGTGTTATTTTCCGTTCTATGAACTATATCGGGATTTTAATGGCATGATTTCCTGTGTCTCAGTCTAAAATATAGCGTCCCCGCGGTCGGTCGATTTTCTCACTTTCAAAAATAAAATCCTAAAGCCCAGTAAACCGGTCTATTTCTGCAGGATTATTTTTCAGTCATTTCTTTCTCGAAAACATGTTATTTAATCCCTCTCTTTTGCCAAATCACCACTCAAAAAATGAAGAAATTCTTTGAAGACAAAAGGCCGAATCCCAGTTAAACAGCAGGATAAGTCATAACTTTTGTTTGTTGAAAATAAATAAATTTTAAGATTATAAATTTTTGAAATTGAACTATTCTTTGTGTTGCGGGCGGGGGGGGGGGGGTACACTCTTTATATGTCATAAATGAAACTACGTTAAAACACAATATCCATTTATTTTGGTTGAATGTTCTCTTTGTTTTAAAACATTATAAGCGACTTTTCATTTTCAATCCAATGATTTGAGAAAATTTGAAAATATTTTCCGTGAACTTTGGGACGTTTTGGATCTCAGAATTCAAAAAATATAGGATTCCATGAGATTTTCGCGACTTTTTATCATTTTTTTATGAGCAAATTTCGCGGTATTTCAAAAACTATGAGGTTTATTTGAGATCTTTCCTAATTTGAGAGAATTTTCGAGTTCTTTGTGATATTTTAAATGATTTTAACGAATTTTCAGATTAATACAGTGGTTGAAGGAAATTCGAAGAACTTTAAGGAGTCTTTAAACGCTTTCCAAAGAATTTCATAAATCAAGAACTACACAGTATTTCAGAGATTTCTTTGTACATTGAAAACAAAAAAATGAATAAATAAAATAAATAAAGTAAAATAAAATTTAACCCTTTTTCAATTTAAAAAAAAAGAAAAAGACTTATTGGCTCCTCGTTTAGAGGTAGGCCAGGATTCAGCAGATGGGCACATATTAACTCCTATCTAATACAACGCTGCTGAAGGCTGGTAACCTTCTCAGTTCAAATCACCAACCAATTGAGACTCTCGGTTTCCTTTATCTGTCCTCACCCCCCCCCCCCCTCCCAGTAACATAAGTTTTGGTGGGACTGACGTTACAACTAGACTCTCCACCGTACGACGAATAATCATTTAACTTGGACATGATTTCAGCTCACAAAACAAATCTCGCGCATAAAGGTGATAGTTGGGTGTACAATCTAAACATGAATAATACAAGCAATAAAGTAGCCTCGGAATTGACTGAAACTTTGATTGACGAAATGCATACACACGATAAACGTAAAGGTCGAGTTTAAGGCGATGAATGGAGACTGGGTGTTTGGAATGCTAGAGGAGTGAATGATCTTAAAGTAAGAGAACTACGAGAAACTATGCATGCAAGGAAACTAGATATTTTATGTGTACCTGAGACGAAGAAAAAGGGTTGCGAAAGTAGAAACATAGAAAATGGGGTGTTGAGAGGCGGTTTAGAAATATGGTCAGGAGTAGGCAGTGAATCACATGGTAGTCAGGGGGTCGGTTTAATCATGAATGAAAAAGCAAGACAACATCTCAATGATCATGGGTTTGTATCTCCCAGATTGTTGTGGGCTAAAATGAAGGTAGGAATCAGAAGATTATTCATCATAGCGTGCTACGCCCCAGTTAATAGTGACCCGAGAGAAGTTAAAGACGCCTTCTGGGACACTTTAAATGACACAATAAGTAATTGCGATCAAGGTGAAAGAATGATTCTGCTCGGAGATATGAACGGATGGGTCGGTGTCCAACGTCAGGATACAGATACAGAAAGGGTGCTAGGTAAATTTGGAGATGTAGCAAGAAAAAATTATAACGGGGAAAAATTAGTTAGCTTATGCTTAGAAAAGGGCCTATTTATTACAAATACTTTGTTTAGAAACAAAATGATCCACATGTACACCTGGCGTAAAGGAAATAGCCACAGTATAATTGACTTTGTTATTGCGGATGAAAGACTAAGAGAACTAGTGAAAGATACAAGAGTCATGAGGGGTTCCGAATATAATACTGATCATTACCTCTTAGTCTCCAAAATAAATTTAGTGCGAGGATGGAGAAGAAAGAGAACAACAAAAACAAAACAAACGCTAATAAAGATTGAAAATTTATAGAAACCGGAAGTGCGAATAGACTTTCAAAATAGGTTAAACGAACGTATAGATGAGACAATTTGGATGGGATTATTAAACAATAAAGATTTAGAGGGCATGTGGACTTTGCTACGGGATATCATCGTTGAAACTGCGACCGAAGTATGTGGTACGGCGGTTGTATATCTAACACCTATATACCTACATACCTTACACCTATATACCTATTCAACTTATACCTATCTACTCTATACCTATACACCCATATACACACTATTATTCTCCAACCGAGCAAGTCACGCCTACCCCGAAAGGGAAATGGCTTAATGGTATAATAATAATAATATAAGTGCTCAAATGATTTCATTATATTAGATATTAGATTAATATTAGTTCAAAATAATTTTGTTAGAACACCGGTACTATGTACAAGAAGTATGACCCATAATTGTTTTTTTGTTGGGTATATGAAATAATGATTAAATTCTATGCAAATTAAAATTCAATATTCGGAATTCTTCGAATTTTCTAAATTGTCCAAAATCTAAAAATTCTTTGAATTCTCTGAAATCCTGTTACTTTCCGAAATACTGGAATATTCTGAATTCCTTGAATATATAAAAACCAGTTCTGGTCAGATCACTGAAGTTAAGCAGCGTTGGGCGTTAGTACTTGGTTAGTGTTTTTCTTTAGTAATTTTCTACAAAAACCTAATGAAAATTATGAAAGATAAAACTCTTATCATGGGCTTGTAGATTTTCTAATTTTTCGTGGAAAATAGTAACTTTCGTAATTGAGCGCTCGGATTCAATAACTCGCCCAATGCTGGGGGCCAAATCTGAGAGCCTCAGATTCAACAAATTGCAATTTTCAAATTCGCAAAATTAATGTTTTTTTTAAATGGCTTCTGCTGAGTGACAAGACCAAACTTTATCTTTCTGTGAAATTGTTATCGTATCTCGCATTATTTCGTGTGACAAACTATTACAGTTTTTTCCTTATTAAAAAACAAATACATTAAGTGTGTACTTGAATCAGTTTTTATCACTATGGAGCAATGATTTGTAATTATATTGGTATAGAGGTGTCGACACCTGTTTTTAAGTTTCAAACTATGACCTTCTTATTGTTTAAATAAAGATAAAAATGTCACAAAATCGCGCGATACATGCGCGTGTTATTTCTCAATTTAAGGGGAGAAATAATTTTAAATCCCAAATACAAAATTTCGAATACCCATTTATTGTTTAGGTTTATTTGTTAAAAAAAGATTAATTTTCAGACAGTTCTGTTTTAACCGAAAAATATTACATATTTTCCTAAAGCGCTGAATTTTCTACAAAAGAGTTTAATTTTTTAACACGTTAAGATGCATTTTTCAAACAAAAAAAAACAAAAAAATTTCGACAAAAAATGTGATAGTTAATATTTCAGTCTTAAGAGTCTTTAATTTGTAATCAAAAACAGTTGAATTGAAAAAAAATTCAGCTAGGAAAGATAAATTCTGAACGAAAATATAATATTTGATAATTAAGTTATCATTTCAAATCAAAAAGATTTCAATTCATACAAAAAGAGGAATTTTGAATAAAATAGTTGAATCCTAAGCCAAAGAAGATTTTAATTTTAAACCAAACAGTTGCAATTTTAGTAAAAAAAAAGTAAAATTTCTACCAAAAGAGATAAGTTTTTATAGCAAAGAGACGAATTTTCAACACAATTGTTGAAGTTGCAACCAAAACAGATTTTGCAGTCCAGAATAAAAAGAAAAATAGGCAAATTATAACTTGAAGAAAAAAAGAATACTTAGTAAGAAATAAAAAATTCGAATGACTACTCATTTTTTAATTTTCTTCGTTTATTTACTTTGAGGTTATATAAATATAATTTGCCTAGATTTCTCGAGAAAATTCCAAAAGATTTTGAAAGATTTCAGACATGTCGAAAAAGTATGCAGAAAATTTCTGAGAAATTTTATTTTTATTTTACTGAATTGTAAAAAACTTCAGGAAAATTTCTAGTGGTTTGAAAGATATTTAAGACTCTTTGTTGATTGGAAGAAATTTAAAACTATTTTCTAAATGTTCGAGAATCTTTCAAAGTTTTCAAATATTTTTAATCTCTTCAAAATTCCAGAATGTCTAAATAACTGTCAAACTGATTCGACTTATTTCAAAACTTGTATAAAAATATATCTTATTCATTTTTGATAATTTTGGAAAACCCAAAAACCCTTGAAAAATTACAAAAAGTGCCTTCAAATCTTCCAGATGCTTCTTAATAATGTTTTTTAATGAATTTTGTAAATAAATAATAAAAATAAAATTTTCCGAGAAATCTTGAGAAATTGTTTTGATTCTCTGAAATCATTTTAAAATTCTCAAAAAGCTTGTGAATTGTTTCTTTAAAGTCTCCACAAATCCACACTTTCATTTGAATAAAATTCTGTTTGAAGTATTTCAAAACTTGTGAATATCTCTCAAACATATTCAACTTTTTTCAAAAATGTTGAAATCTTGCAAAACTGAAAAATTTTGCGTTGAAGTATTCCACATTTTTTATGAAATTTCAGGAAATTATTCGAAATGTTTTTGAATTTATTTAAAAGATTTCCCAAAAACTCTTGAAATTACAAAATTTTAAACCATAAATAATGCAAGTTAATGAATGTTCAACTGTAAATCTTAAAACAATATAAATCTTGAGAATTGAATAATTTTCAATTCCATATTTTCAGAATAAAAGTGTACAACTTTCAAACGTAAACCTTTGAAATTTGAGATTTTTAATTTTGAGAATTTACTCGGAATTATGCGAGTTTCATGTGTTACAATTGAAAATGATGTAATTTTTGATGATTTACATTTGAAATTTCTTTAATTTGGTAGATTGGTAATCGAAAAGTCTTGATTTTTGATCTTTAAATTCAAAGAATCTTTAACTTGCAAATTTTTGCAATCAAAGAATTTTCCATTGCAAATTCTTAAATTGAAACAAAATATTCAAAGAATCATTTATAATATAAATCTTGAAAATTTTCAAATTTTCAATTGTAAATATCTTTGAAGTGGATCATTGTCGAAAATGGAACACATCTTAAACCTCTAGAATTCCAGAATCACGTAGAAAAATATTTGTTTTAATTTAAAGAAACCGTTTCTTCAACATAATTTGTTTCATCACACCAAAAATAACTTGAAATTTAAGACAATTATTTTAAATTAAAGAAAAATTGAACTACATATTCCAAAAAAACTCTCGAAATTGCACCATCTTAAACTGTAAACATTCTAAATCAAATAATCTTCAATTGTAAATCCTATAAATTTGAGTGCACAATTTTTGTTTAATCATGATTTGTCGTATCTTGCATAGTTTAACCGTAAAATTAAATTTTTTATTATTTTTTGTGCAATGAAAATGTGAATTTTCGTTTTAATAAAGAAAATTCGGAAGTCGTTATGATAATCTTGTAGAGCGTGCAAAAAGAAATTTTTTTCTTATTCTGACTTTTTTCCGTATCGTGCGTTTTTTGGCTGAAAAGGTCCATTTTCGTTTCTTCTTTTGGATTTTGAAAATGCTGTAACTCTGAAAATTTTCATTTAATCGAAGAATGTCATGAGAATAAATTGTTTGAATTTTCGAGTACTCTGAACAGTTGCGCATGTAATTTTCAAATTTTGAAAAAAAATGGTCTCACAAATTTTAAAAATGGTCTCACTTTTTGAATTTTAATCCAAAATGGTTGGTTAACAAATTTGACCTTCAGTTTAGGAGACTAAGAGAGTATACCAAAGGCCAATCCAATTCGTCAATTCTTTGGAAAGTTATCGTGTTCATAAGGACAATTACTCTAACCGAATATTTTGGGTACAGTCGTTGCAGCTCCCTTTTAAGTTTTTGATACCTCTCCTCTTTTTCCTTCTCCTTGGCAGTGATGTCATATTCGAGCGCAGTCAAGAATTCGATCACGAATATAGTTCCTTTCTCGAAGTCTTAGAGAACGATGCCAGGCCACGAGTGTGCAACGGAGACTTCTGTCCGAAAATTTTAGTTCGAGATAATTTGGCACTTTTCGTTCTGAACAATTGACTTTGTCTCCGTTGGAGCGTTCGACAGGGCAGGGTCGCGGCCAACACCGTAAGAGAGACAAAGATGGTAATAAAGCACTCGTAGGGCCGCATTATGTCTGTGGATATACGTCGTTTCCTCGTGGGTGGGTCACCCAGATAGCATGTGTTCTAGGTACTCAGCATGTGCAGGACACGCGCTGCACCTATCGCTGGGAACTTCTTGACATAAAATGCGGTAACTGTATATTAAAGTGGAAATGACACCGTCCTGGCATGCGAAAGTTAAACCCTGTGAACCTGAATTAAGCCCTGATGATCTGCGGACAGCAAAAGTTTGCTCCTTCGACAAGGACTGTTTTTCTACATTTCTTTGAAAGTTTCCGTGTATTTTCTTTGCGAGTAGCAGTTAGTGCAATTCTTCAACCTCTGCTTTCTTTACTTTGGCTTTTAGAAGTGAAGCATCTAGATGAAGTAATGCACTTTCCTCATGTCTGATGTTAAAATTGAGGCCAAGGGTCTCGGCCCCTTACGCCGTGGCTTTGTAAAGAAACGCTCATTTGCCAATCATCACGTGGTTCTTGACCATTTTTAGGAGAAGATCCCTAACATTTGCAACGATGTGAGCTGTTCTTAGAACAATTCGGTTATCAAGACACTGGAGATTCAGAAGTCCGCGTCCGCCTTGACGGCATGAGATGTATAATGGCGGAACAGACGAATTGATATGCAAGCTTTTATGCATATGCATGATCATTCCTTTGGTGATATCAAGGGCCGTAAACTCTTTCTTTTCGCATTGAACCACCCCAAACGAGTAGAGTAGAAACGGGACGACAAGCATGTTTGTCGCAGATACCTTGTTCAACGTGGACAGAATGGAAGACCAAATATGTCGTAGGAGATCCTTGTATCTGCTTCGGAGAGACTCCTTTACTGATGTTACGTCCTGAATGCGGTTTTGAGGAACGCCGAGGTACGTTTAGGTCTCTCCAGTATTAAGATGTCTAATAACACTTATATCCACATGCTCAGGGTCCTTGGGAACGCCAGTAATCTTTCCTTTCTTCAGATTAATTTTGGCACACTTGTCCAAACCAAAGTCCATCCCAATCTCTCCTTTGTAGTTCTTGACTTTTTTATTTATAGCAGTTTGAAGTTTGCTTTTACCAGAGGCATAGATCTTCAGG
This sequence comes from Andricus curvator, assembly GCA_932195095.1. Taxonomy (NCBI): domain Eukaryota; kingdom Metazoa; phylum Arthropoda; class Insecta; order Hymenoptera; family Cynipidae; genus Andricus; species Andricus curvator. The sequence continues at coordinate 192,314 of CAKNYM010050081.1, forward strand.
TCATCCATGTAAAATACATGAGTGTCCTCATGCTCGCGCTGATTAGTGTCGCCACAGAGGTATCCAGGAGAATTTCGTAGTGCAAGAGATAGAGGCAGAAGTGTGATGCAAAAAAGCAAAGGGCTCATGGTATCACCTTGAAAGACGCCCCTCTGGAAGGTGACGTTGTTCGGTGTGACACGACAATTTCTAGATGAGATAGTAAATCTAGTTTTCCAAAGTCTTTACAGACACACCTGTCAATTAGCAGGTTCTCGCGACAGCCTGCTACATCTTTTTCGAGCCACGTTGTTCGTACATCTCTCGCCATACAGGCTCAATTCGTCAAACAATCCTGTTGTTGAGGACAGCTGTTGGTGTGTAAAAGTAAACTTCTTCCACCAAAAGTTCTTGATACAATCTGGTCCAGCAGCGGAAAAGTTCTTCGTGCCTCTAAGTGCTTTTTTCACTTCTTCGGCAGTGATTGATGGACATTCCTCCTCAGATTTTATGAGGTTGATCCATCGTCGGTTTCAGCCTTCGATTTGAATCAGCCAAAGCTCTCGCAGCACCATAAACTGAGCAATTGATGGTCCAGTGGTCGGACTCTTGCGAGATATCTCCACGAAGGATGGCATCCATTTCAGCCAGATCTTGGGGCTTAGGAGGAACTTGCATGTTAATGTTCCTTCTTGTAATGAAATTGCGATCATCTCTCAGAAGTTGCCTGCTTTCTGCGGTTGGTCTCAATGTCGCTTCCTCATCTTCGTCTGCAGCTTCATAAAGCAGCGGTTGGGGAAGCGCTCCGCGTACATATCCATTTTCCCGGAGGTTGTCGGCTTGATTTCGCAAAGACTGATGCGAAACGTGCTGAAGCTCTGGGTGTTTCTGGCACCACAGAGTGTGCATACGCGCCATAAAGCCTTGGCGAACAGGGATAATGCTGGCATCGTAGCAGTCTAACAAGTCATCCTTGAGTTGATCCGTCCACTGAATGTGGGCGTTTCGCCGGTTCGTCGTTGTGTTTCCATCTAAATTATTTTCAGCACCCCGAACTCTAGGCTGATCGGCATTGTTTCCCGACCCGTTGTCGGGTGCTCTGCGCGTTCGATTGTATTGAACAGCATCTACAACATTTTAGTGTTTTGGGGGTTTCATTTTTGTTCCCACGAGCAGCTAGGGAAAGGGTTAGTCCATCCTTGTGGAGCCCCGCGTGCAAGGATAAGGCTGATACTCTGAGAGGTCGCCCGGTATCCCAGATATATATATATATATATATATATATATATATATATATATACCACCCATCTCATGGTTGTGATACGTGGCCATAAGTGTGAATTACCGCGGTTCTACTGGGAGCCGGTGTCATTTTTTAGATGGCAGTTGCTCTCAGTGGGACCCTGCGGTGGTTGTTTAACCTTTTTATAAATTATATATATACATCAGGGAATTCGAAAGAGTTCAGGAGATTTCAATCAAAATAACTTCAAGGATTTCAACGATATACAATGTGATTTTATAATGATTTCAGTGAATTTAAAAGAATTCAACTGTATTTAAAATAATTGAGAATAATATATTGAACCAGAAGGCATAAATTACTGAACCTGTATTTTTTTTTGCTGCGTATGTGTAATTTAAATAAGGGACCAACTAAAAAATCAGAGTGGTTATTTTAGACGACCGACGACAGAGTTTTAGAATTTTAGACGTACACCATTAGAGAGTTATTTTATATAGTCGTATCGATTTCTAAAAAAAAGAGGGTTCCGTCCAGGTTATTTTAATGAGGAAATAAAGGGTGTGGGTGGAACCCTTCAATGTCGCCTGATCGAAAACATAAAAAAATAAATTTTTATATGAGGGCAGTTTGACAGGGGTGTGGTGGATTAGAGCAAGTGAGAAAAGAAAGTAATGAGATGGGATCGGATATTTCACAAAATGAGCCGTTTCCACAAGTGAAATTCGAACTTTGCCTTTTTTGAGCCACCCTTGTGAATACTGAATGATTAATTCATGATACTTGCAGAAAACTCATCAAATCTTCACTTTCGCAACAAACGCATGATTGGTCACGCCTTCCTTGGACACGGAGAATGGATGATAACAGATGTTATCCACATTGTGAAAGTTCTTCACAATAAAGAAAAAATTTGTGCAGGTGTTATACTCTCGCCTACACATATCTTAACTCCTAGAAGATGTGCCCCTGGACCGGCAGAGAGACAAACTGTAGAATCTGGGGCACCGCATATAAGTGCTATTAACACCCACCACGTATATGATATCCTGTATGGAAAACATATTTCCTTACTTTTGATTCGACCACCTATCAGTGTCTCAAGTCCATCACTCAGTCGACCAATACCACTTTCTGAAGAACCTCTATCGGAAGAGATGCATCTTTCTATTATTGCTTGGGGACCCACTGGTCAAGTACGACCAATTATTCAAGTACCGAGAGTCAATCGGCTGGTATGTAATACTTATTACGCACCTCATAAATACCCCGTACAACTAGAGGATATCTGCACTGTTCAATTACCTGGGCACAATCGCTGTAGCATTGAGGATGTCGGTTCTGCCTTAGTTGTCGGTGATACACTCATTGGTGTTCTCAATTGGCCTGGAAGCTTTTGCGGTCGACATATTCCTGATGTCTTTATAGACGTGATTGGTAACCACAACCATGAGTGGATCATGAAACACATTAAACCAAATTTTGCGGAACCAGTCACACCCACACATTAAGTAATGAAAGAAAGTAAAATAAAACACAATGTGTCCAAATCCGCAAAGATATGTCTTTTTTTCTTATCCAAAACTTTTTGTCTACAGGTAAAGAATAGTCTCACTATGGCACTGACGGATGGGCAAGACACTTATTGTTTTTCAGCCTTCCTGTTACATGTACTGGACATAAACTTTTTGGAGTGCTTCACTTTATCGGTTCCTCCCCAATATGTCGCATGCTCTTAAGAGCATGGATGTAGGAATAGGAGCAAACTAGCCGCCAGTGCATCTCCTTACTACATGATTCCCTTCAAGATTTCCTGATGGCCAGGAACCGAGATCAGTTTGTGCTTCTGGACAGGCATCATGGTACAGAGGTGAACCTGGTGCATTGCGTATGAGCCCTATTCAAACTCACCATGTATCTGATATACTGTAGCAAAGTCATCTTTCATTGCTTTTGATTCGACTACCAATCAGTGTTTCAAATCTTATCTTCCGGAAAAAAATTGTATTGCTTCTTTGAAAATTCAATTTTCTTTTTCGAAATGAAAATATTGTGCTGAACAATCTTTCTCTTTTGTTACAAACTCTTTTTTTTTGCTCAACATGCGACCAGTTTGAAAAGAAATTAAACTATTACGTTTTTCGTTGAAAATTTATAGTATCGAATTGAAAATTTAACTTTTCTGTAAAAAATTTGTGTTTTTGGCTTTTAAATTGAACAATTTGAATGAAATTTTTTTTCTTTTCTGATTGAAGAATTTGTCTTGGTCTGAAATTCAACTTTAGTTACGAACTTATTTTTTTTAAGATTAGTCATATTGCGAGTAGTTGAAAATTACTTTTTTTTGTAGAAAATTAATCTCCTTGGTTCAAAATTAATCACTTTATTTGAAAAGTGAACAATTACACTTTGGTATAAAAATGTGTATTTTCTAGCTGCAAATTCAACAGATTGACTCATTGAAAATGAGTGATTTCATACGTGAGTCAAATTGACTGATTTAACAGGCGTCGAATCCGCATTATTTGATTCAGTCAAAATTGACTCCGAGTCAGTCACTTTTGCTTGATTTAAATTTAGAGTGTGCTTTTTAAATCTGAGTTATTGAAAAATTTTACTAATGGCGTACTCAAAAATCAAAACAAAAAATCATACAATACTAAAGTCAATTATTATAAATACTGAATAATTTTTTTAGAGATTTTGATTATTCTTGATTGAAAAATGAATGAATTTCCAATAACGTGCTGTGTAATTTTAAATAAATTAAGTGTGTAAATAATTATAATGTTTTCATTTAAAGCAATAAAATTTGTAAATACGGTTACACAATAGCGGTATAATAATATTAGTCTTTTGATTTTTTTTCTATTATTCTGTAAAAATATATCCATACAAAAATATTTTTCACAGTTTTTGAAATTACTTCTACCCTAAAATTTATTAGCATTTTTATGTGGTTTCAGTCTTGCAGATTGAGCAGAAGGTAATATCAAATTTTATCTTTTAAATTGTTCTTAAAAACACAAAGCTCATAGATTTATTAAGAAATTTATGTAATCTCGTTTCATTGAATTTTAATTAGCGTTGATTATTATAGCAATCGTTTTTCAAGTACTATAAAATATAAATAATAATCATAAATTAAAATAAATATTAAAATATCTACATCAGCTTTAATATTATTTTAATTCTAATTTTAATTGGCTTTCAGTAATCTGTATACCGATAGATTTTATTTAAATATAAGATTTCATTCTAGGATGAATTAAAAGAAAATAAATAAATTGCGTTTTTCTAGGAATTTAAAAATCAAAAAACATCAGTGATTATTATATTTCAATTAAAAAAAATTATGTTTACTGTAAAAAATCCAAATCTTATCAAAAGCATTCATTCTAACAATGTGAATTACGTTCAAAATCGTTAAAATAACTTTTAAACAGAAAAAAAATTTTTTAATAAATAACTTTATTTGTTATAAAAATTCAGTTACAACAAATATTTTTATAATAATCATATGAAATTTTTTCCCAGAAACCTTATCTGTAGCACGATAAGAACCTCAAAAGTCTAAATTTTAGAAACAGGATTCTTTGATTTGGAAAAATTTTCTATAAATGAAAGAAAAATATTAATTGGCTCGCAGTCAAAGAAATTTTTCTTCATTCAAAGAAATTTCTTTTGTTTGAAAAAATGGTTTTTTTGCTTCAATACAAATTTTCCTCTTATTTAAAAGAATTTTCCTCATTTTAAATTGATTTTTGGTTGAATGAACACAATTATATTTAAAAAATGGTTTCCTAATTTGAAAACAAATATTTTTCTGAGTGTTTCTGTAATTGTAAATGCTTAAAGTTTTCGATAATGAAATTTTGAACATAGTTTGGGAATGGGTTTTTTTCGTAAAGTGTATGGGAAATTCGTAGCGGGTATAACTTAAAAAGATTCAATTGTAAATTAAAGAATATTCAAATGTAAATTTAAAAAAAAAAACAATTTTTTAATTTCAAAGATTTACGATGTGAAATTATTATTGAGAATTGTTTAATTTTCATGTTTCTTAAGTATGCAATTTTGAACGCATTTTCTACTAGTTAATTACTTGAAGATTTTCGATAGAAAAAATTTTCAATCTTACAATTTGCAATTGAACAGTCTTCAGTATTAATTTTGCTCAAAAGAAAATAATCTTATTTCGAGTGCTCTTTTTGAAATAGCTCGATTTCAAATATTTGAAATTATAATTTAAAAAAAATTATTTTTAAAAATGACGTAAGATAAGCCGGAGGGATCGAATTATTTTGTTACGACTTTTACATGGGAGAGGGATGAAAAATTGGCAAAAAATATGCAATACAATAAATTTAACTTATTCAGATTTGTCGAGTAACTATATTTGTTATCACTGAATAACAAATATTTAGAGGATACAATGACTGCGACTAACAGAAACTTTATTAAATTTTAACCAGTTGTTTGACGCAATTTACTAGAAAAAATTTAAGGTTAAGGGAACAATGTTAATTATATTTTTTAATTTTACCAAACGCTTATTTAGTCTTTCGTAATCATTTATTATGCTAACTCTTAAGATTGATAAGAAATATCAAGCAATGCAAATAAAGTTGGATATAAAAGACGAGTCCAGAATCCAGAATCTTTGAGTTATTTAATTTTGCCTTGATAAGAGTAGAATTTCATCATCTGAAGTATCTAATTTTGAGTTTGAAATGTCCGGAAAAATATATATTTGATTCTATTAATTCCTTTTGGAATTCTGTTTCAAGGGATTATTGGAAGTTTTTTGGAAGATAATTATAGTAAGTAAACTGTCTTTCTCAATAAGCATGAATGGTGGAGCGATGAAAATTGTATATTCCATGTAAAAAAACATCTTTCGCTGGCTGTCTGGAAGAACTACTCCTCTTTTTAAGTTGATCCATTCAGAGGCCGTCGAAAAAACTACGTTACCAATTTGAACTTTTTTTTTAATCCGAAGTAGTTGAACTTCATACCAATAGAGTTGAATTTTCAACTGAGAGATCAATTTTCAACCAAGAATATTAACTTTCTACCAAAAAGACGAAATTCTTCTCTGTATTCCTTGAATAGTAGGAATTCCCTAAATTCCTCAAACATTTGGAATTCCCTGAAATCCTTGAAAGCCTTGAATTCCTGAACTCAATTCCATGAATTCTCTAAATTCCACGAATTTGTCATATCCCATTAATTTCTTCAATTTAAACTATTTAAACTATCAATTTAAATAAAAGTGGTCTCTCTAAAAAAATTTCTGATACTCTCTTTAATAATCCCTCTCGTATCCCCATTTCACCATAACTTTTTCTATCTCGCCTCGGTCTAATGAGTCAAACACCGCCTTCAAGTCCACGAACTTTAAGTCCTTTAAGAACCTTTAAGTCCCCCCATATTTCCATACTTCACTTGTAATCTCATCTATACCAAGCGCCTTTGCATCTTTCATCATCCCTAATACCTTGAATATTTCCTCCCTTGTAATGTCCTCCGCCTCATCTGTTTCCCTACCATCTTTTCCTCCTTTCCTAACTTTCCCCTCTACCCCTCCTAGTAATTCCATATGATATTTTTTCCATTCTACCATCTCAATATCCTGGTTTACTCTGTTCCTTCTTCTTCTCTCACTATTCACCACCTTCCAAACCTCTTGTACCGTCCTTTTGTTTGATGACACAACTCAGTATACTCCTTTTTTCTCATATATTCTTCTCCACTACTTGTCCCTTTTCACCATTTTTCTAATTCCCTTTTCACTTCCTTCTTCTTCTGTTTACAATTATCATCCCCTCCACTTCTATCCCCTCCGTTGCTAACTTCTTTTTTTCTTGTGCACTCTAATACTTCTTTTATTTCTCCTATCATTATTTCAATTTCCTTATTTAAATATTTCCTTCCGCCATTTTAATATTCCTGACTTTTTCTTTAAACTGTTCTTCACCTTCCATTCACCTATCTTCTCTTTCTGCTCTTTTTACTTTTGCTTCCTTTTTAGCCTTATTGTTATTACTTATTTCTTCCTCTTCTGTCACTATTATGGGAAAGTGATCCGAATCTATATAATTCCCTACCTCTAGTTTCTTAACCTTCTCTCTTACCTCGTCCTCCACTACCACATAATCAATTACCGTTCCCCTCTTTCCTCCTGAACGTGTATATTCCCCTTCCTCACCTCCTCTATACTTCCGTTCAGGATAAACCATCCCATCTCCCCTAGGGTCTTTGAAAACTTCTTTCCCTCCCCATTCAGTATCTTGTCTTTAGATTTTCTTCCTCGCCTTGTACCCCATTTCCTTTCTCCTCTATCTCCTGTTCTCGCATTAAAATCTTTTCCTATTATAAGCCTAATCTCTTGCTTATTTTCTTCCTACAGTTCTCTCATCTCCTCTGATTTCTCCTGTATATCACAGTTCACATAAACGCCCACTATCCTCCACCTCTCTCCTCTCATATTTATCGCTTCTACTATTAATTCTTCTTTACGTGCTTTCAAATCTTTTTTATTCTTCTCTGCCATACATTCGTTCCTTACTTCCATCACCATTCCTCCCATTGCTCTGCCTTTTTTATTCTTCCTCTTTTCATTTTGAACCTGCCATTTGTAACCTTCTAGTAATCTTCCCCTTACTCTTTCCCATCCCTTTTCATCTAGCCACGTCTCCATCATTACTACTATATCCCATTGTGTGAAATTTCTGATAAACTCCCTATCCTTTCTTTCTAAGCCTGCTTTATTCCAGTAGCATGTCTACCAACCTTCCCTACTTTTGTTTCTCGTCTCTTTTTGTTTCCTACTATTTTTCGTTTATTTATCATCAGTTTATTTCTCTCCTAGTTTCCCGGTACCTCATTATTCACTATCTCTTTCCTGTCCTCATCCCAATTCCACCATACACCTTCTATCTGTATTCTTCCATACTTAACCCATGTTCTTCTTCCCTTTCTTCTTTCCTATTGCACTATTTTCCTTAACTTATACTGCATCCTCCTTTCTACACATGCCAATGCATCCTCTATTCTCTCCGAGCTTCCATATAACATTCTCTTCTTTGTCATCACTTCCCTCTTATGTTCTCATTGCTTTAGTTTCACCAGTACCATTCTCTATCCTTTTCGCTCTTTCCTTCCTACACTTCGCACTTCCTCTATCTCTACCTTAGCATGAATCCTTATTAGTACTTCTTCCACTCCGTCCATCAGCTCCTTCCCCTCTAATCTTAGACCCTTCATCACTATGTTTCTTTTTCTTTCTGCTCTCTCTTTCTTTTCTTTCGTAAGTTCGGCCATTCCTTGCCCAATTTCTCTCCTTATTTTTTCTACCCTTTTCTCCTGCTTGTCTTCATACATTCCCATCACTTGTATCATCATTTCGCGCGTCTCTTCCGATCTTTCCTTTTCCAACGGATATTTAGCCTCAGCTATGTCTCTTTCTGTCCCCTTATTTTTCTCATCCTTCTCTACAAAACCATGTTTTTCCGGCAATGATCTGTATATTTTTGGATTTTTCAAGCTTGACTCTATATCTTCCTTGTCTGCACTGCTTCCCCTCTCCCCTCTCTTCCTTTTGATGAATGCCTCAATCGATCCCACGCTCTTTTCCCTCAATATATCCTTTTCTACCGTTTTCCTTTACTTTCCCATTGCCCTCCTTTCTGTGTTCTCCCCTATCGATGTACTGAAAACTTCCTGATCTAAATCCCTGCTTTTTTTGCTAGTACTCGCTCCGCTATCCATGAATCTAATTCAAACTATCCCGCCTTCCATCGTTCTCTGTCTCTATCTATCGTCGCGTCTACTTGCCTTGCCTTTCCTTCCAAACTTCCAAACAAATCTGTCTTGATCTTCAAAAATATCCTCACCCCCTTGTCAATCTTTCAATCTCTCAATCAATCCCTCACAAACGAACCCTTCTATACACATCCACAATCCACTCACCTCAAATTTCACCACAATTAACATAAAAACTTAGCATCAAAATTTCACCGCTACCACACACTTTCACGCGGGTATGTATTGGGAAAAGAAAAAGAACAGGAAGTGCAGAATCTGTAAATGGAAAGAGGAAACATGGGAGCATGTATGGGAAGGATGTAGGAGAGGAATGGAAGATAAATGAAGCTGGCAAGAGAATGTGGTAAAGATTTTAGAGAAGGATGGTTTGGGGGAAGAGTGGATGCATGAGTTAGAGGGTGCTAGGGGAGCAAATGAGAAAGAATGAAAGAATGGATGCAAAAAAATGGCAAAATGGAGTTACAAGAGAAGTGAAAGAAAAAGGAAACGGAAGTCGCTTAAATCAGAAGCGTAAAAATTTGTAAGTAATGGTTATGTCATAGCATAAGTAAATTGAGATGCGTTTGCGTTATCGCTCTCTCTCTCTCTCTTTCGCTTGCACTCTCGCTTTCGATAGCTCGCTCACTCGTTCGCTAACACGTCCCAGATTGCGCTATCGTCAAAAAATAGAAATAAGGATATAGATATAAGATTTTCTGTAAATAGTTGTAAATAACTGTAAATAGTAAGGATATGATTTTATAAAACATGTAGAAGGAAGTGTTGTAAGAAATGGGAGTCATTTATACCCTTAGGGGACACATTATGAATAAAGAAGAACTATCAATTTAGAAATTGCGAATTCACCCCACACGTTCGTAATTACCCCGTTTGAAGGTACTAAAAATCTCGGAAATTCTTAAATCCTCTGAAATTCTAGAACATTCTGAATTCATTAGATAATCGGAATCCACTAAATTCTTTGAATATTCTGAATTCCTTGAATTCCTTCAACATACTGAAGCCATAAGATTCCTTGAATTCTATGTAATTCTGGAATATTCTGAATTTTTTGGATATTGGGTATTCCCAGATTTACTTCAACATTTGGAATTCATGAATTCCTTCGGTATTTTCCATTCCCTGAATTCCCTGAATTCTCTAAATAACTGAAAACTCTGAATGGGTGGCCCCTTTTAATGTTGTCTAATCGAAAAAATGAAGAAATACAATTTCATATTTAGGGTTTCGAAGTCCCGGGCAGAAGGGAAGGGAAGGGGCATCTAAAAGAGGGTAAGAGTATGAAGTGAGTTTAAAAGGGGTCTGGTGAGGAAGAGAAATTCAGTGGATGGGATGATGAGATAGGTTCGGATACCTTACAAAATGAGTCATTCCCACAAGAAAAATTTGCTTTATTTTTATCCACTTTTGTGGGTACTAAATGATTAAGTTATCATATTTACAGAGAACTCATCAAATCTTCACTTGCGCAAGAAACGTATGATAGGTCACGCCTTCTTTGGACACGGAGAATGGATGATTACAGATGTTATCCACATTGTGAAAGTTCTAAAAGATAACGAAAAATTTTGTGCAGGTGTTATAGTCTCGCCTGAACATATATTAACTCCTAGAACATGTGCCCCTGGACCAGCAGCGAGGCACATAGTTCAATCTGGTGCACCGCGTATAAGTGCTGTTAAAACTCACTATGTATATGATATACTGTATAAAAGACATCTATCCTTGCTTTTGATTCGACCACCTATCACTATTACAAGTCCATCACTCAGTCGACCAATACCACTTTCCGAAGAACCTCTATTGGAAGAGATGCATCTTTCTATTATTGCTTGGGGACCCACAGGTCAAGTACGACCAATTACACAAGTACCAACAGTGGACCTGCTGATGTGTGCCCGTCAATACATACCTCATCAACAACCTATTATACATGACCATATCTGCACTGTACAATTACCTGGACACAATCGCTGTAGCAGTGAGGATATCGGTTCGGCCTTGGTTGTGAATGATACACTCTTTGGTGTTCTCATTCGGGCTGGAAGCAATTTCGGTCAAGATCTTCCTGATGTTTTTATGCGCCTGAATGGTAACCATTACTATGTCTGGATCATGGAACACATTGAACCATATTTATGTAACCATCCTCTTCCACAAAATAAGTAATGGAAGAAAAGTAAAACAAATCACACAATTTTCGCAAACGTTTGTTCTTTTTTCATCCAAAAGGTTTTTGCCCATTCAAGGAAAAAAATGGAAGGTCAGTCTGGCCATTTAGATGTGCAGACTAAGTATATTCGAGGATCAGCTATAGCACAGCCTTCTAGATGACTAAAGCGACTATCTAAAGAAGGTGAAAGCTGGAAGTTCAAATCGATTATCTCAGAAAGTAGCGTTGATCATCTTGGAGGGTTGACTCTACAGTCGTAGAGATTCGAACTGATCATCACAGAGGGTCGAACTGATCATCGTAGAGGGTGGATGTGATCATCTGAGATAGTCGACTTGATCTCCTCGGACTGTCGACTTGGCCATTTTGGAGGGTCAATTCAAATATATGTTGTCCTTTTTCTAATGAAGTTATAAATATAATACGTGATATTCTAACGCCATAGAGATCATCAATATAGATATCGATATAGGAAAATTGGAATTTTTCTAGCAACCTGAAACTTAAAATCTTCTAAAACATTCTCTTTTTTCCGAGAAAGATTTAAGATTTAAGTTTTTGCTTAAAATTCAACTGTTTTGAAAGAACATTAAATGAATCAGTAGAAAATTAATTTTTTTCTTGAGAATTCATATTTGCGACTTGAAAATTTAACGTTTTTGTCAGAAATTTGCCTTTTTGGATTGGAAATTCAACTATTTGGTTAAAAAATAACTTTTTGGTTGAAAATTTATATTATCGGGTTGAAAATTCGATTTTTGTGTAGGAAATTGGTCTTTTTGCGTTATAAATTCCACAATTTGGATTAATTTTTTTTTCTTTCCTGATAGAAAAAATTTTTCGGTTAGAAATTCAACTCTTCCTACAATTTTTTTTTTTTAAGATTCTTCACATTAGAAGTAGTTCAAAATAATTTTTTTTTCATAGAAATTTAGTTTTGCTGGTTGAAGATTAATCGTTTTAGTTAAAAATTTAATTATTTCACTTGTGGTCACTTTTGCCTGATTCAAATTAAAAGTGTATTCTCTAAATACAAGTTAGTGAAAATTTTACTGATGGAGTATTCAAAGATGATGAGATTATTATAAGATAGATAGATAGATAAACGTTTATTCTTTAGCCTGCTGGCCTTAAAAAATTGACTTGCTTACACATCCATTTTTTACAGAATTTTCTTAAAACTAACCCTTAAAACTAACATCCTTCCACACTTTATCTCTAACGCCGCTCGCTCTTATCGCATTGCCTTCCTCGATTCGCCTCGCGTCGCTCGCATGTCCCTACTATCTTGCTTTGTCTCGCATTACCAAACTTTGCCTCCGCGGCTATTACC
>CAKNYM010050082.1:0-13805 GCA_932195095.1 Andricus curvator
AAAGTGACCTTTCCTCTGAATATGAAATAGAAGAAAAAACAGAAGCCGAAATGTTAGATCCAAATAAACTTGTAGATAGATTGCGCTTTCTTTTACAAGCCCTAGTAGCTGGAAACACCAATAATGTACATGAAATTATTTCCATTGTTAATGAATTGCGTGAGCTTGGTATTATTGAATAATATTTATTTTTAGCAACTAGTTAAATGTGATTAAATTAACATTCACAATTACTAGTTGAACATTTCCTGTAGTTGACAATTTTGAGTTTTCTTTCTTACTATTCAATATTATATATATATATATATATATATATAATTATAGTTTTTTACGTTTTATTATTATTATAATGAAATAGGTTGAATAAATGAATCTAATTTGAAATTTATGTGTGTTTTTCTTTATTATCTCACCTGAATTCATTGTAGTTTTTAGGATACCATCTTATAAAACATCTATAACAGAAGATTAGTGCATGTATAATCATTGAATCTAATATTTTCAGTCCCTACTTGTCTTAACTACATCATTATCATACCCACCTCCTCTGCCCTCCTCCTCAATTCCGTCCCCTCCTTCCATGCTTTAATAGTTTATTAAATTCTGGATAATTTAAGATTCAACAGGAGAAACGTGGTTACAACTCTGAGAAAAGCAGCGTACCCTATAGTGGTGCACTCTAACATAATCTTTATTAACCCAAGACCCATTGTTAATGAAACTAAGTTTTCGTTTAATAAGTTGACATAGATGAATCAACAGTATGTTCATGATTCTGTTTACCTGAAATCCTTATCTGTTTAACTGAATTTATTTAACCACAATTAAAAGCTGGTTCTAAGAAAATAATAATTTACATTTTTTATATAAAAGCAGATTTTAATATCATTGATTTTTACATAAAGTCAATATTATATGAGAATAGTCATTTATCAAGCTCAGCACAGAGGGCAGCACCGAGAGTGGCGATACATCTAGTATGCAGGAACAAGGTATTACCTACAGTTTCCTTAGTGTTTTTTTTCTTTCTTGTTATTTGGAAGGCGACGTGCTCCTTTATTTTACATTCAAATGCCACATATACACACAAATTTTTCAAGAAGAAAGTGTAGGAAGGTCAACACAGCTTTTCAACTCTCTAACAGACGATTTTGAGTATATAATCATTGAATCTAATATTTTCAGTACCTACTTGACTTAATTGTAATATTTATAGTATCCTCCTCTTCCTCCAGCTCCTCTTCCTCCACCTCCTCCTCCTCCTCCTCCTCCTCCTCCTCCTCCTCCTCCTCCTCCTCACTCTCTATTCTTTATCGTATCCTCATCATGCTCATCCTTCTCGTCCTCTATTCTTCCACATACATTTTAATAGTTTATTTAACTTGATTTAGGATAAATCAAGATTCAACAGGGAAATCGTGATTACAACTACAAGAAAAAGCAGCATATCCTGTGGTGGCGCACTCTATGATAATCTTTGATAACCTCAGGTTCCCGTTTTAGTGAAACAAAGTTTCGTCTACTAAGTTGGAACAGTTGAATCAACTGTATATCCATTATTCTGTTAACCAGAAATCCTTGTCACTTTAAAAATGGATTTATTTAATATACGTAATCAATACTTTATTCAGCATTTTTAGTATTATTCAATTAAATTTCTATATCACTAAATGTTGATTTAAGAGTTCTAGAAAGTAGGTGTTCATGTTATCACTAGATCATTGTATTATTTTTTAATGTTTGATTCGCAGTATTCTTGCATTAGATTTTAATGTTGCTGAATTTATTTCATCATTCATGGTACTTTATTTCAATGTTTCAAGTAAGTAAATTGAATCTTCTTAGCAGATTACTCTATTATGCGAAAGATGATTTCAACGTTTCTCACAGTTCATTATAATATTTATGTAGCTGATTTTATAAATTCTAACAAGAGCATTCGAATTATATGTTTTTTTCATCCCAAAATAGTTTAATCAATATTATTAAAAAATTATTACGTGGCTGCCAGGTATTAATTGCTAATAGATTATGTGAGATCTGAGTTATATCGATTTAAGATTCTAAATCTCTCACTGTGATCCACTGGATGTAATAAGGTCTCTTAAGAATCTGTTGGTATTTTTCAAGATTCATGCAAAATTTGTATATGGTTTGATTCATTTGCAGAGGCATGCTGTGAGATTTATGATTATTTTTTTGAGTCGCTCAATCACAAAGCCGTCTGAAATCTTGCAAATGTTACAAAATTATTTTTTTTGCAATACATAGCTCTCTCTCTTTCTCTCTAGCTTACACATACACACATGCTTCATACCTTGCTGTCACTTTATTGGGAGTTGATTTTTTAGAATATAAAAATTAATTTAGTCTATAGCTTATAAGTAAATTATATCACATGGTTCTCTCTTGCACATACTTCACTCATATTATTATTTATCCTTTCTTTTCTTCATCATAAGAAGGTGTTTCGTGGACTTTCTTGAAACAGCTTCTTCTGTATTTAAAACCCATTGATGTTTATGTTTAAACCAATGAGGTGATGTGATAAATGTTAGTTTGAATAGAAAAACTTCGTTTCTGTTGTAATAAACATTCACCTAACTCCTCCAAATTGTCACATCAGCTCTCGTTTCAGCACTTATTTGGATGCTTCTTTGTCTTGGTTGGATTTATACTTTTTCTATGGTATATTCATCATTTTTATTGTTACGTATGATATAATAAGAGTAAAATATTTTTAAAAAATGAGTTCCTTCTCCTTTTTCTTTCGTGGAAAGCAATATATGCATTTGTATTCATAAATCAGAATTCTCCACTATACATATACGTATTACCATCTCTGCTATTAATCTTCCTTTCATATCCTAAACATTTTCAAATATGAATATTATTTCATTGATCATACAATTTTCACTGAAAAGCCATTATCGAACAAACCACTATTCTTTTAATATATACTTTAATTCAACTGTCTTTCAGTAGTGTCAATTGAGCAAGCTCTTCCAATAAACCGAACACAAATTGAATAATTATGCATTATTATATATCCTCATATTATTATTATTATTATGAAACTACATGTACAATGTTTTTGAAACTTTTTCTAAAAAAGCTGCTTAGACAAATTTGGCACTTACAATTGCGCAATATTATTTTGTGACTATCTGTGGAATGGTCTTGATGTCGGTAAAGTAGAGATGCACCTTCCTTTTGGAAAAGTGACTTAGTAACCCTCTTGTATTAGTGGTCCAATATCTTGCATCTAAATACATAGATTTGGCTCAGTAGCCCTCTCGTGAAAAAGTGGTTCTGTCTCCCTGGTTCAGTACCTCTCTTGTATCAATGTTGGTAAGGATGATGTTATCAAAATATTTCAGAAACTTAGCACGGACATGAACCACTTTAACTGTAAAATGTTCTCTAATAATATATCTTAAAGTTCTAGAAGTTTTTCTAGACTGCAGAATGTTTTTCACGAATTATTTGCACACTAAATAAAGACAGGAATTTTTAGTTGAATATGTTATCTATAAGGAAGCAATAAATCACCCTTGTTTTTCTTGCAATAACTATATGACACAGTAGAAATTGACAGGACGAAGCAAAATATAACCTTGAAAGTATTTACGCGACATTCTTTAGATAAGAAATAACCTTGAAGCTGTATGAATTCAGAATTGCGCAATATTATTCTTTGATGTCATCAGGACCCTCTTAGAATATATATCCAGAGTCCGTCTTGTAAAAGTGGCTCAAAAGTGAGATCCAAAGTCCGTCTTTTAATGCGTATCCAGACCCCATCTTACTTTTTGCTTCAGAACCCAGCTTTACCCATCTGATTTATGATTGAAAATTTCGAAATATTTGATTATATTTATTTTGTATTTAGCTTGTTTTTTATACATTTATTTTTAATTTTCAACGTGTATTAGGCAAAACTGGCCTTTCCAAATAAGTGAGTAAGCCTGGAATAAAATGCATTCTGTATTATCTCTCTTTCGAGCCTCAAAATTGTTTGCAGTATCTTATTTCATGTAACACGTCGAGAGGTTGACGGACCTAGCATATGACAAAAGAATGATTATTTATCAAACGTTGTGGGTTGACTATGGAATCAAACTTTTATGAGCAGTAAAAACAAGTGATCTCTAGAGAACGAAAACAGGGACTAATGAAATTTATGCAGACACGGTCAGTGCATCAAATGTTTTCTAAAATCAAAACTTTTAAACACATCTGAACATTATCTCGAGTCCTCGCTCGCTACTCGATACTAGAATAAAGCAATAAGAATCCCAAGCATATGACCTTACTCGAAGAAATGCTTTATTCCTTTAGATACTCTTTTACCTATATTATTCGATTGGCTTGAAATATTTTTTAATTTTAATTTTTTTATCTTCCTCTTTATCCTTGAGTTCTAGAAGATTCTACATTATAATCAACACGTTGGGATATAATTTTTTGCAACGCAAAATGTAATGTGTCATTGAAAATAACCTTGAACTTGTTTACGAAAAATGGCGCAGTATAGTTTGATGATGTCATCAGGAATATTCTAGAAACTAAGCACATAGCTCTTTTTATAGACGCTTACCCCCTCTACCATTTTTCTGGAGACTTTTGCACAATGTTGCCAGATATTGCATCATATGATGCAACAAAGTTCTGGAAGATTCTACATTATAATCGACACGTTTGGAATATAATTTTTTGCAACGCAAAATGCAATGTGTCATTAGAATAACCTTGAACTTGTTTACGAAAATTCTTTCCAGAAATTTCGCAGTATAAGTTCATGATGTTATTAAGAATATTCTAGAAACTAAGCACTACAGCTGTAGAATATCGGTAAGGTAGGTTTTTATGGTTTCTGATAGTAAATATATCTACCTCTTTATTTCAAAGTTCCAAAACGATTCAACATTGTAGAAAAAAATTTGACCGCAGAATTAAAATTATTTAGCTGGAAAGCAATAAATCATCCTCGATTTCTATAAAACTATATTATACAGTAGCTTTAGTGGATGTTTGAAAATTTCAAAATATTTGCTTTGTATTTAGGTTATTTTTCTTATAAATTTAAATCTTCAACGTGTAATAGGCAAAACTGCCCTTCCTAAATAAGAGATGAAAAAGATGATGAAAAACAAGCATATATCTGTGAATAAAAAAGTTATGTGACATCATATCATGTGTCGTTAAGAAGCGATAAGTCTCGGACAGTGCACTCTTAATATATATAAGTTAAAGCACGTGTGAAAAAGCTTGGAATAAAATGCACGCTGTATTATCTCTCTTGAGTCTCGAAATTGTTTTGCAGTATCTTATTTCATGTAACACATCGAGAGGTTGACTGGACCTAGCATATGGCAAAAGAATGAATATCAAACTAATGAAGCGATAATAATTCTGAACATATGACCTACCATAAGAAATGCTTTATTCCTGTAGACAATCTCTTAACTATATTATTCAAATATTTTTTAATTTTAATTTTAATTGTATCTTCCTCTTTATCTTTAAAAATTCTAGAAGATTCTACATTATAATCGACATGTTTGGGATATAATTCTTTTTTGCAACGCAAAAATGTAACCTTGAAAGTATTTACGCGAAAAATGCTTGAGATAAGAAATAAACTTGAACCTGTTGTTGTATGAATTCAGAATTGTGCAATATTATTCTATGATATCACCAGGACCCTCCGAGAATATATATCCAAAGTCCGTCTTGTACAAGTGATTTAGAACCCGTGGCTTAGAACCCGTCTTGTAAAAGCGGCTTAGAAACCGTGGCTTAGAACCCGTCCTGTAAAAGTGGTTTAGAAACCATGGCTTAGAACCCGCCTTGTAACGCGTCCGTCTTACTTTTTGAGTTAGAAACGCGATAAATCATCCTGGTTTTTCTTGCAATAACTGTATGACGCAGTAGAAATTGACAGGACAAAGCAAAATATAACCTTGAAAGTATTTACGCGACATTCTTCAGATAAGAAATAACCTTGAACCTGTTTTTACTTGAATTTAGCTGGCACAATTGCGCAATATGACTGTGACGTCATCAAAGGAATGTTCTAGAACGGTCTCGATGTCAACCTCACACAGACACACGCACACAGGCTTACCTCACACAGACACGCACTAATACTAATCGGGCCAGAAACGCGAACCCCTCTTGTAAAAGTGGTCCAGTATCCCACTTGTAAAAGTGGTCTAGTATCCCTCTTGTAAAAAAGTGGTCCAGTATCCCTCTTGTAAAAGTGGTCCAGTATCCCTCTTGTAAAAGTGGTCTAGTATCCCTGGTCCAGTATCCCTCTTGTAAAAGTGGTCCAGAACCCCCCTACCTTATCTACTAGTTTTGGTTGAACAAATTTTGCCTATTAATTGTTTTTAGTCTCTTGTGTGGTTTTTCCAAAAATTTTATTTTTTATTTTCAATGCTATTTTTTACGATAACAAAAACAACGCTTCCTTAAAACAATTATTTATTCAGGTATCATATTTTGTAGAAAATTAAACTATTTGGTTGAAATTTAACTTTCATGTAAAAAATTCATATTTTTTCTTGGAAGTTCAACAATTTAGTTGATTTTTTTCTTCTTGACTAAAAAATCTTTCTTAGTTGAAAATTAAAAATTTTTTTTGGAAATTGATCTTTTTGGTGCAAAAATTCATCCCTTTTGGTAGAAATTTCATGTTTTTTTCGTTGAAAATGCAACTTATTTGTAGCAAATTCAACTATTTGGTTGAAAATGAAATTTTTTGCTGTAAATTCATATATTCTGGTTGAAAATTCAATTGTTTTTTGGAATACGTATAACTTTTTGGCTTGAACTTTTAACAGTTTCGTTAAAAATGTAACTGTTTGGTTAAAAATTAACTTTTTTGTTGAAAGTTTACTGTTTTGTTGAAAATTAACTGTTTTATTGAAAACTCAACTATTTTTTAGAAAATTCGTCTTTTTAGCTTGAAAAATCAAAAATTTAGTTGACTTTTTCTCTTCTTGGCTCAAAAATCTTTCTGAGCTAAAAATTCTTGTCTCTTCGTAGAATTTTAATCTTTTGTTCGGTTGGAAATGCAACTTTTTTGTAGAAAATTAATGTGTTTTGGTTGAAAGTTCAATTATTTGGTGAAAAATTAACTTTTTGTTGAAAAATAGCACTTTTGAGTTGAGAATTCAACCGTTTTGTAGAAAATTTGTCTATTTGGCCTGACATTTTAACAGTTCGGTAGAAAATTTAACTTTACGTTTGATATGTTCGTCTTTTTGGATTGAAATTTTAACAGTTTGGTTGTTGTTTTGGTTTGTTAAAAATTCAATTGTTTTGTAAAAAATTCGTCTTTTTGGACAAAATTCCAAAATTTAGTTGAATTTTTCTCTTTATGACTATCTTCTTCATGAAAATTCAATTGTTTTGTGGAGAATTCGTCTTTTTGGTTTGAAAGTTCAAAAATTTAGTTGAATTTTTCTTTTCTTGACTCAAAAATCTATCTTGATTGAAAATTCAACACTTTTGTTAAAAATTCGTTTTTCTGGTTTAAAAATTCCTTTTTTTTGGTAGAAATTTAATCTTTTTTTGGTTGAAATTGCAACTTTTTTTGTTCAGAATGCCACTGTTTGTAGAAAATTCACCTATTATTTGGCTTGGAAATTCAATAATTTAGTTGAATTTTTCTCGTCTTGACTCAAAAATCTTTCTTGATTGAAAATTCAACACTTTTCTTGAAAATTCGCCTTTCTGGTTTTAAAATTCATCTCTTTTCATTGAAATTTAATTTTGTTGTTGTTGAATATGTAACATTTTTGTAGAATATTAATCTGTTTTGGTTGAAAATTCAATTATTTGATGAAAAATTAACTTTTTGTTGAAAAATCATATTTTCTGGTTGAAGATTCAACAATTTTGTGGAAAAATCCTCTTTTTGACTTGAAATATGAACAGCTTGGGAGAAAATTTAATTTTTTGGTTGAAAATTAACCTAGGCTATTGTCGTTATCAGACTTGTCTAGAGAAGAGGAATGCTGGGAATGAGAGGAGAAAATATCTGTTGGCAATGCCGAGTGCGGTATCTCAAGAGAGAATAAAAGAGATTTTTACATTATCATTGTCCATGGGAAAGAGTGAGGAAGATAAAAAAATATCGTAGAAAATATGTCAAATTATTCAGCAATAAACTATTTTAGACTTTAGAGAGAGGCGAGAATGAGAAAAAACACAGTTTACAAAATTTTCAGTAATTTTATAAAATTTACTGATACTTTCTGTAAAATTTACAGAATTTGCTATTAAAGTTTACAGTTTGAAGATATCAACTTGGCACAGGGTGACTACTCAAATTCTAGAAAAAAATTCCCTACCAATTTCAGGTTTTTCCTGGTATAATTTTTGGTGGAAAATTCTTTTAGTAGAAAATTAAAATATTTGGTTGAAAATTCATTTTTTTTTTGTAGAAAATTGACTTATTTGGTTGAAAATTAACATTTTTGTTGAAAATTTAATTCTTTTTGGGTTGAAAATTCAAGTGTTGTGTAAAAAATTCGTCTTTCTCGTTTAAAAATTCATCTCTTTTTGTAGAAATTTCATCTTTTTTTATTTAAAAATGCAACTTTTTGACAGAAATCTTAATTTAATGGTTGAAAATTCAATTATTTGGTAGGAAAATAACTTTTTGTTGAAAAATTAGATTTTCGGGTTGAAAATTCAACTGTTTTGTGGAAATTTCGTCTTTCTGGTGTGCAATTTTAACAGTTTGGTAGAAAATTAAACTATTTGGTTAAAAATTTAACTTTTTGTTGAAAATTTAACTTTTGGTCGAAAATTCAAGTTTTTTGTAGAAAATTAATCTGTTTTGGTTGAAAATTAATGTAATTAATATAATTAATCTTCTTGATTGAAAATTCAACTCTTTTGTTAAAAATTCGTCTTTTTGGTTTAAATGTTTATCAGTTTTGGTATAAATTGAATCTTCTTTGGTTATAAATGCGACTGTTATATTGAAAATCAATCTATTTTTGTTGCGGATTCAACTAATTTTTGTTTTTAATTCGTGTTTTTTGGTAGAATTCAACTGCTTTTGATTTTAAATTAAAATCTTTTTTGGTTGAAAATGTTGAAAATTGGAAAATTTGGTTAAAAAGTCATCCTTTTATGGTAACTTTAGAAGTAACTGTTACAAAATAAAAAAAAACATTCTTACTTAATTTTAGATTAAATTTTTTTTTGAATGTTGACACGCTCGAAAAATATTCCTGACTTATTCAAAAACAGTTCCCTGACATTTCCGGGTTTTTCCAGGTATAATAAAAATTCCTTTACGATTTCTGGGTTTGCAGGTTGTCTAGGTGCACTCAGAAAAATGATTGTTTGAATGAAACAAATTCTTTCTTTGATATAGGATCAAAGAAATATTTGATTGATTGAAACAAATATTTTTGCTTTGATTAAAAAAAACTTATTTGATTCAACCACACCATTGTTTAATTCAAGAAAATTATTTTCAAATCAAACAAATTCTAGCTTTGATATAGAGCCATACTTTCAAGATTCGAGTTGCATGTAAACACTTAAGTAAGAGCTTTTTATAACAGTTAGATTATATTTTTCCTGAAGTTAATTTAACACACTTACAGCCCGAAAATTCAAAAATTTATTTAATTAAGAAATTATTTTTGCTACTGAAAGAAAAGAATAACAACGTTTTATCTCAGAAACGGATTATCCGAATTTAAATTCTTTTAAAGATAATCATTCTTCACGAAAAAAAAACAAATTGACCTATAGTTTATGTAGAAAAAGTAAATATGTCCTGAATTACTGTGCATTGAAGTTTGAATAAATTTGTCCCACTTTTTAAATTTTTTTTTATAAAATCTTAGAAACCGCTATAGATATTGCGAAAGTAAGTCGATATTTGCAAACTGCGTTAAAAAACGCATCGAAATGACCTGCGGTGAAGGCGGAAAACATGTTTCGCCCTTTAAAAAAAGGCTTAAACAATTTTTGATTGAAAATTTTAATTGCAAATATCCATTAAACTAGACCTGGTAGCAATAAACAGAAGCCAGATTCGTGATCAGCATTGAAAAGTACTTCACAAATGATATGTCGCATTCAGCGAGGACATGGGTCATTTTTGTTGATCAGTGTAATTTCTTACCTGTTCACAGTTTCACTTTTCATGCCGGCATGTGCATGCTGTAAAAGTATAAACGAACAGAATCCTTCTCTGGGCTCTGGCCAGAATTTTATTGCGAAATTCCCATTGTCCTATGGGCCGCTAGAATGTATGCCGCGCATTTTCCCATTGGTCAAATGCGATATGATCTTACAGTCTTTATCTCGACACTCATTTTTTTCTTTTTTTCGAGAAAAGGCAAGCAAAATAGAATGTTGAATTGTTTGTTTGTCTCGCTATATATAGGAAACTACACCTTTTTCTCACGTTGTTTGTTCATTCCTCTTTTAGATACAAGGGCATTGGAAATACATTTTTTTTTGTCACTTCGATTCGATTACATAAATTGCTCGATAAATTGCCACACTTTCAAGATACAGCTTTGGGGCTGTCCATGAATTGCGTTACCTACAAAGATGAATTTTTAACCAGGAAAATTAATTTTCCACCGGAAGGCGAAATTTCAACAAAACACAGAAATTTTCATCCACATACTTGAATTTACAGTTTGATGAAATTACTTTTCAACTAAAAAAAAATTCAACCAGTTGAATTCAACCGAAACATAAAAATTTATAGCAAAATAGTTCAATCCACCAAAAACATGAATTTTTAACTAAAAACATGAGTTCTCAGTCAAGATGTCTTTTCTAAAATAAAAGATGATTTTTTAAGTGAACAGGACGAATTTTAAATAAAGCAGTTGAATTTTCGAATAAAATAGTTGAATTTTCTACAAAATGATTATATTTTTAAGAAATAGTTGGACATTTTCAAGCAAACGGTAGAATTTTCGAAGTAAAAATTCAACGAAAAACAGTTGCATTTTCAACAAAATAGTTGTGTTTTCAATCAAATTGCTAAATTTTTTAACCAACAAAGATGAATTCTTAACCAAGAAGATTAATTCTCCATCAAAGGACGAATTTTCAACAATTTTCAACCAAATACTTGAATTTCAGCTAAAAAAATTACTTCTAAAAAAAAGGAAATTGTATTTTTAACCAGTTGAATTTAACCAGAAATATTCTAATTTTTAACAAAATAGTTGATCCTCAACCAAAAATATGAATTTTCAACAAAAAAGATTATTTTTCTACCAAAAGACGAACTTTTTCAACCAAATGCTTGAATTTTCAACTCAAAAACGTACACTTCCTAACAATAATGGAATAGTTAAATTTTCACTGACAAAAATTAATTTTCAACCAAAAAAGACGAATTTTTAACAAAATAGTTGAATCCTCAATGAAAAAGATGAATTTTCAATAATCATGATTGAAGGATAAATTTTGAACCAAAAATGGGATACTTAAATTTTCAGATAAAAAAAATAATATTTAACAAAGTAGTTCAACTTTCAACCAAGTGTGTGGGTGAATTTTCAACCAGGGAGATAATTTTTTAACAAAATAGATGAATTTCCCACTAAGAAGATTAGTGTTCTACAAAAAAAAAAACGAATTTTCAACAAAATACATGAACATTCAATAAAATTGTTGGCAAATTATCTACTAACAGTTTAATTTTCAAATAGTTTAATTATTAATTAAATAGTTTCATTTTCTACCAAAATAGTTTCATTTTCAACCAAAAATATGAATTTTCAACAAAAAAACTTAATTTTCAACCAAACAGTTTAATTCTCCACCAAATTTTTTATCTTTTACGCCAAAAAGACGAACCTTCTACAAAAGACTTTAATTTTCCAAAATTTTCAAAGAGATGAGTTTTTAAACCAGAGAGACGAATTTTCAACAAAAGTATTGATTTTTCAACCAAAAAAGATGAATTCTCAACAAAACATGTAATTTATTCGAATATTCGATTAAATAAAATTTTGAAGATTCGACTTGACTTTTGGATTCAATTTTTTTCCAAAAAAAGGAGTAATTTTCATTTTTTAAATTGTAATATTCTAAGGAAATCAAGCCAGTTTCATGTACTGTTAGACTTTTTTTTTTAATTTCGTAAAATCAAATATTCCAAGTGTGCATAAAGTATTGAAAATTTTGATAAACGAATGCACACCTCTAATTTCAACCTAAAAAGAAAAAAGAAAGTTTTTAAACCAAACAGTTGCGTTTTTAACCAAAAAGGATGAATTTGAAACCAAAAAGATTAATTTTATACCAAAAAGACGAATTTTTAACAAAATACACGAATTTTCAAAATGAAAGATTAATTTTTAATTAAAAATATTAGTATTCAAGTAAAATGGAATAGTAATCTAACTTTAATTTACTTAAAAATAGATAAAAAACATTTTTTAAATAATTGTAGAACACAAAACAAGTAAACATTATCGACCCTAATGCCAATAAAAAATCTTCTTCACACTAGTAACATTTTCAGTTAAAAAATTAATTCTCAAACAAAACAAAACAAAATCAACAAAATAGTTTAATTTGTAACCAAACTGACGAGTTTGAATTAAAATGATGAGTCTTCAAACAAAAATCTAACAAGAGCTCAACATTCAGCCAAATAGTTGGATTTTCAACTAAAAAAGATAAATTTTCAACCAAAAATGGAATTGTTAAATTTTCAGTTAAACAAAATTAATTTTCAAAAAAAAATGAAGCGATTTTTCATCAAAAATAGTTAAATTTTTAACCAAAGAGATGAATCTTCAACAACAAACATGAATTTTTAACAAAGCAGATCAAATTTGAACCGAGTGGTTGAATTTTTAAACACAAAGGGGGACTTTTTAACAAAATAGTTGCGAAGTATGAAGTCTGAAGTATGAAAGTCATTTTCAAAGTTATTAAGTTATCACTGAACTGAACCCTTGTAAGGCCATCTTTCGAAAAATTCGCAAAACCTTTGTTAAAATTTAAACGGAAAAAAAATGTTGACTGTCTTACAAAATTTTTTGTTTTAATTATGAAAGCCGATTCGATGTGAAGGCATCATGGAACCAAAAAAATCTCATTGATTGATTCCTATCTTACCGACACTTTTTCTATTTGTTAACTTATTTTCACACGAATAGCCACATCGAGTTGAAAAATTGGGATAATAAATAAGAAGCACTAAGAAAGGTGGGTCTGGTCCTAAATTTCAATAATCATGAAAAAAGCAAAAAAAATTATTTACAAAAAAAACTTTTTTCATAATTATAAAAATTTAGGACCAGACCCACCTTTCTTATTGCTTCTTATTTATTATTTCAAATTTTCAACTCGATGTGGCTATTCGTGTGAAAATAAGTAACAAATAGAAAAAGTGTCGGTAAGGTAGGAATCCGGTCACGTGACCCACTCGTCACATGGCCTTAAGCACTATGAATTTATAGATGCACTACTAAGCTGGCTTAACAAATTTATTTATCGCGATTTTCTGCTCTCTCAAGGTGAACCAGTGAAATCTCACTGGTTGAAACAGCCAGAAGTGTGTCACTGACAATCAGTAAGACTTGACTGGTTCGTTCAGTGGAATTATGTCACTGGTTTAATCCGTGAGGTTCACTTGTTAGTCAGTACCAGTAGTCATCTGATCGTACGCGTTGTCGTCCGTCAGCTGGTTCTATCTATCATTTGGACGACTTACTGGTTCACCCAGTCAAAGTGCGGAAATCACTGGTTCACCAGTGATAATTCAAAATACTGATTCAACCAGT
>CAKNYM010050082.1:13815-51688 GCA_932195095.1 Andricus curvator
ATCAATTTAAGAAAACGAAATATGTCACTTACTGGTTCACCCAGTCAAAGTGGGCAAATCACTGGTTCACCAGTGATAATTCAAAATACTGATTTAACCAGTGAGAGTTTCACATGTTAAGTTTGACACCAATGGTTTCTCAATTTATAGAAAAAAAATTTTCATTAATTTAACAAAACGAAATATGTCACTTACTGGTTCACCCTTTCAAAGTGGGAAAATCACTGGTTCACCAGTGATAATTCAAAATACTGATTCAACCAGTGACAATTTCACTGGTTCAGTTTAAGAAAGCGAAATTTGACGCCAATGGTTTCTCCATTTATCGAAACAAAATGTTCATAAATTTAAGAAAACGGAATATGTCACTTACTGGTTCACCCAGTCAAAGTGGGCAAATCATTGGTTCACCAGTGATAATTCAAAATATTGATTCTACCAGTGACAGTTTCTCTGGTTCAGTTTAAAAAAGTGAAGTTTGACACCACTGGTTTCTCAATTTATTGAAACAAAATGTTCATAAAAGAAAACGGAATATCCATGTCTTTGTGTGTGAAGCTGTCTCAAATAAATATACAATTTTTCATTTTAGTTATGTTTCGTCAATGAGTGAATTAATCTGCTGGTATGGATAGACAGCTTATATTTTTTCCGAGTATCATCAAACAGGAAACGGACTAAAACGTTATCGAAGTTGATACCGTTACTTCCCCTGACCCCCCTGTTACCAAACGTAGTTTTTAGCATGACCCCCTCCCCTCTCAACTTTGTAACGTAGTTTATGGGCGGCCCCTTTTCAAATTTTAAGGGCTCTGAAGAAAAGATAACAGCCATTAAGTCATGAAGGTTCAAATGAACTATAAAAAGAAAATGGATATAACAATTTTGATTTTTTCAATAGTCAGAAAATCATCAAAAGAAGGTTAAAGCTGGTCAATTTCCCCTGATATAATGTATTTTTAAGTAGCCGCAAAGATTTTTGGCAAAACAAATTTCGTTATATAAATTTTTGCTTGTATCTTTCCGAACTTTATGGTTATAGGTATAGGTATGAAGCAACTTTTAAGTAGCCGGCATGGCATATTGAGGTCTTTAATTCCGTCTCGGTCGCTGAGTTAGAAATATGAGTGAAACTCGATTAGAAGTCTTTTGTAAAATCGTCTTATCGGAGTTAGTCCCAGTTTCTTCTGTTCGATTTCAAGACTTCTTTCCTAGTAGTGCGAAACGTGCTCTATAGTCTATGTCTATCCTATTCGACTATATTTTACCACGCTTCGAAGATTTCTACAACTGCATTCGGGATATGGAAATGAGATCTCATTTAATAATAATTGCGGACAGTAGTATATCATTTGATTCATTCATTTCCACATTCTTACTTTTCTGAGATTGAAAATTTGTAAGTCTTGCAGACCTACCAATGAGTCTTGTTTAGTGTATAATTGTGTTTAACTATCAGCGTGAGGTTTAGAATTTTTTTGAATTATCCTGGAAAACCTGGAATTTGGAAATCAAAAATCTGCAGCAACCCTGACAAAAGAAATTAAATACAAAAGTTTTATACAAAATTCCATCAAGTGATAACAAACCCTGGTAGAAAATTTTTTACAAAAAAGTACTGAAAACTATTTTCACAGGAATTTACAAGTAAACACAATAAATTACAAGCAAAATTACAGGAAAGTACAACTTTTTTCTATTATTGAGACGAATTTTTTACTTATTTTGTATTTTTGGTACATAATTGTATTTTATTGTAGTCTTAATTTTCTACAAGAATTTACAACCACAAGAATCTACAGGAATTTACAGGTTTTGCAGACAAAAAGTTGTTCTTTTTCGACCTAGGATGACAAATATTTAGAATGTTGCAATGAGATAATTTTTAATTAGGATGATGATCGCTATTACAAAAAAGCTTTTATGTTTAAACTTTTAAGGAATGATGATGATCTCAATATTTGTCATCCTAGGTAAAAAAAGAACAAATTTTTGACTGCAAATAAAAATTGAACAATTGAGAAAGAATGGATCACGATCATTAAAATTAAAAGATTTGAACTCTTGAATTTTGAACTTTTAAAATTAAAGCTGAAAAAAATGTTAAATCAAACGCTCAAATTTTCGCGTATAAAATGAAAACTTTTCAATTGAAAATTTCTTAATTATAAGCCGTAAACTACAAAATGTTAACTTTTATACATTGTACAGTTAAATTATTTAAAAAAAATAGAAATCCACGCTATCATCATTTTCAATGCTATGGATTGAAGAATGAATCAAAAAATTTATAAAATTTAAAAATTATATCATTTTAAGCAATTTTAAGCTAGAAACATTGATTTATACATTAAAATTTGGTTTGAAATCTTTTGAAATATTCTCTTAAAAAATTGTTTAAAAAAAATCATTAAAAATTTTTACAGAAATCTAATAATAATTTTATTATCTTGGAACTCGGAATTTTTCCTAAAATTTTTTGAAAATCCTGCAAAAGTAAGAAAAAGACCTTAAAATCATCCAGATTCTATTGTGAAAATTTTGGAAATCTTATTAAATATTCTTCTAAAATTAATTTTTCAACAAAAAAATTATTATTAGTTTTTCTAGGACTTTTGATACAAATTTTTTATTCATGTAAAACCTCTCAAAATGCTTAAAAAGCTTATAAATTTTGTTTTCGACATCTTCAAACATCTACATTGTGTTTTAAATGTTTTGAAATATTTTCACGTTTTAAATTATTTTAGAATTTTTTCAAAAATTCGAAATATGTTTTAAGCGTACTCGATTATTTTCCAAATTAATAATTGTTCAATTTTCATTTATCATTCAACAAATTTTTTAAAATCTTTTTAAATATTCTCTTTAAATTAATTTTTCAAACAAAAAAAAAACTTTTAAAATTTTGCCAGCAATTTAAGAAATTTTTTTTATTTTCTTAAAACCTTGAAAGATCCTCAAAAAGCTTCAAAATTTTATGTCGAAATCTTCAAAAATCTAAATCATTTTTTTTTTTCGAAATCTTTTCCAGTTTTAAATTAAGTTCGGATCTTCTCAAAACTTGTAAATATTTCTTAAACTAACTCAAATTTTTTCCAAATTCTATTAACGGTTTTGGTTGAAAATTCAACTATTAGGTTGAAAATTCCATTAAAAATTATTCTTTTTGGGTAGATAATTAATCTTTTGGTTGAAAATTATTTTTTTTATTAGAAATTAATTTTTTAATTAAAAATTTAACTATATTTTTAAACTAAAAATTTGACTAAATGTTTTGTCCAAATTTTTTTCAATAAGCATTTATTCTTTTTGGTTGAAAATTCATTTCTTTAGGTGAAAATTGAACTATTTCGTTGAACATTTATTTTATTCGGTTAAAAACTTATTTCTCTAACTGAAAATTAAATTATTCTATTTTTTGTTCAAAATGTATCTTTTTTAGTTGAAAATTCATTTATTTTGTTAAGGAAAATTTTTTTTTTTCTTCTAGTAGAAAATAAACCGTTTTGGTTGAAAATTCAACTATAAGGTTGAAAATTCAATGAAAAATTAAAATACTTGGTTGAAAATGCATGTATTTTGTTAAAAATGATTCTATTTTGGTAGAAAATTAATCTTTTTGGCTTATATTTCATTTCTTTGACTGAAAATTAGTTTTTTTTATTGAAAATTAATTTTTTAACTAAAAATTTAACTATTCCACTTTTTTTCGATTTTTTTGTATGGTCATTTAATCTTTTTGGTTGAAAATTCATCTGTTTAGCTGAAAATTAAACTATTTCTTTGAAAATTTATTTTATTTGGTTAAAAACTTATTTCTCTAACTTAAAATTTAAGTATTCTATTTCTTGTTGAAATTTCCTTTTTTTTTAGTTGAAAATTCATCTATCAAGGAATCTGTATTATCATCAGAGAATAACAGAAATTGTTGAAGTCTTTTCAGACTAGATGGAGATATGAATTGAAAATTTTTTTAATTAATTTTTTTTTTTTGAGAAAAAAAAATTAATTAAAATTCATCTATCTTCAAAAATCTACATTGTGTTTTAAATGTTTTGAAATATTTTCACGTTTTAAATTAGCGATTATTTTCCAAATTAATAATTGTTCAATTTTCATTTATCATTCAAATTTTTTTTTCTTTTTAAATATTTAAATATTATTTTCTGGAAACCTTGAAACATCCTGAAAAAGCTTCAAAATTTTATTTTGAAATCTTCAAAAATCTAAATTTAGTTTTTTTTCGAAATCTTTTCCAGTTTTAAATTAAGTTTGGATCTTCTCAAAACTTGTAAATATCTCTTAAACTAACTCAAATTTTTTACAAATTGATAATTGTTCAATTGTTATTTATGCATCAAAATTCAATAATTTCACTTACATATTAAATATTTGTTAAACAGAACAATTAAAATTGTAACGTTCAAAGTTTTCTATTTCAAATAATTCAGTTTAAAATTGTTTAGTTTTTATTAATTTATTTATAATTGCTCATTTTAAATTAAAATTAAAATATTTCAAAATATTCAAAAAAATGTCTGCCTTAATTAAAAAATTTCAAATTGAATTGATTAAAAATGGAATATTTTAGATTGAAACAATATCTGAACAGGATTTGCAATTGAATAAGAGCGTTGAGTTTTTTCAAATTATTTTTAAATTAAGAATAGTTTATAGAGTTTCAATCGAATGTTTACATTTGTTTAACTACTGAGGCTTTCAAATTGAAAAATTTCTATTTTTAACGTTAAAATCTGTAACTTGCTTAATTTAGAAGAAATTCAGAATCGTCCTGCAAAGTGAATTACTGTTCAATTTTCAATAATCGAACTACAGTTTAACGTAATTTATTATAATAGCAAAAGTTATTGGTAGAAGTGTAATATTTTTTGTGTATTAATGACGTCAAACAGCCAAATTAAAAAATGTAAAATTCGGTAGTTTTCTGTAATAACTTGTAGATTTTTACAACAAAGTAAAAAAATATTGATAAAAAGTTATACAAATTTTTGAATTGTAATAACTTGTACTTTATTGTTAATTTTTTTACTTTTATATGAGAAAATACAAGAAAAAATTAGCTATTTGTATTTAGCTGTATTTTTTTGTTAAATTTTGTACATTTCTTACAAAAAAGTACATGTTTTAACAAAAAATTACAGTTGTGAAATGTTGTACTTTCTTGTGAAAATTTTTTCCACCAGGGAAGTGTGGAAATAGCACACTTCTATCACTGAAAAAATCCTTAACTGTTGAGTAATTTCAAGTTTAAAATATTCAAAATGAATGTTCTTAAAGTTCAAAATTAATGTGAATAATAAACTCTCATTTTAATATAATCTAAGTTGACAAGTTCAACAGTTTAAAAAGAAATATGTTGATTCTTGTTAAAAAATGGTTTTAACCTGAAAGTTTAGATTGATTGTGCAAATAATATTTAAAAATCAATGAGAATTATGTACTCTATATTGACTATATTGCTAAACAAATAAAGTTATTCAGTGACTGGTACTACTTTTTTTCATTATCTTTAAAAATTTGATGCGACTTTTTTTAAGCCTTCTAGTCAATCCAAGCGCAGTATATAAATTTATTATAAAAAATGCCATGTCACTATTTTGCTACTGTCTACAAAATTGATGGCACTGTGGAGGCTATTTTTGATCTCTGAAGTAAGTCCAAGCCCTGCAATAAGTACATTTGTATTTGAGAGAAAGAAGCTGATGAGTCTTATAATTGTGACAATGGGTGATGTGAGCTTTGGGCCCAACTATGCAGCCTCAGTTTAGCAGTACGCTATCATACGTTGAACTTTTATTAGCGACACCGCCTCTGCACTTTCTTGGGCAGACCTTCCAACCCATATGACTGCAGACTGTACGCGTACGGGTACGCATTTGGCTGTGAGACCATATTCGGAACGATCCGGTTTTATTCAATGTTCAATGTTCATGGTGGGTCGTTGAAGGTCCAGGATTTATCTCCCAAATTTTAAGGTTGTGCAAATGTTCAGGCATATTATATATACTGAAAGCATTTATATTCCATCACTTTTCAAACTACATATTTACGAAGTTTCACAGGGCCTAAAATGTTGCACAGTCCGACACACTTTGAGTTTGAAGAATCGAAGAAACCAGTCAAAGAATAGTGAAAGCACTTTAATTTCTTAAAAAATGACAATTTGTGTCAAGTAGGTTGGCAGGGCTAGTTCTATATTTGCGAAGGATCCGGGTCATTTGTGAGAGACCAATTTGCGTAAACAACTTCAAGGTTGTTTATTATCTCAATTAAACATTTCGCGTAAACACTTTTAAGGTTATATTTTGATTTGTCCTTGTATGATTTACTGCGTCCTATAGTTATGAGAAAAATAAGGATGATTTATTGCTTCCTTGTAGATAAAACATTTAATTAAACAATTCCTGTATTTATTCATTTAATGCGCAAAAGACGACGCAGTAGAAAATGCAAGGACAGATCAAAATATAACCTTGAAAATGTTTACGCGGAATGCATAATTGAGATAATAATTAATCCTGAAGTTGTTTACGCAAATTCGCCTCTCATAATTGCGCAATATCATTGTATGACGCCATCGGGACCATTCGAGAACATTCTAGAAACAAAAAAGTTGAATTTCAAACAAAAAAGGATTACTTCTTAACAAAATTGTTGAATTTTCAACAAAATAATTAAGTTTTGCAACTCAAAGTGAGTTTGAAGAATCGAAGAAACCAGTGAAAGAATAGTGAAAACAATTTAATTCCTTAAAAAATGACAATTTGCGTCAAGTAGGTAGGCAGGGCCGGTTCTATATTAAAATCCAGTTTGCCGACTTCGAGAACATGCAGCTGAAGTGGTTCGTGTCCGTGCCAAGTTTTTAGAATGTTCTCGAAGGAATCCGATCCAATTGTGAGAGGCGAATTTGCGTAAACAACTTCAAGGTTATTTATTATCTCAATTAAGCATTTCGCGTAAACACTTTCAAGGTTATATTTTGATTTGTCCTTGCGTTTTCTATACTGTGACATATAGTTATGAGAAAAATAAGGATGATTTATTGCTTCCTTATAGATAAAACATTTAATTAAAAAATTCCTGTATTTATTTATTTAATGCGCAAAAGATGACGCAGTAGAAAATGCAAGGACAGATCAAAATATAACCTTGAAAGTGTTTACGCGGAATGCATAATTGAGATAATAATTAATCCTGAAGTTGTTTACGCAAATTCGTCTCTCATAATTGCGCAGTATCATTGTATGACGTCATCGGGACCCTTCGAGAACATTCAAGAAACAAAAAAGTTGAATTTTAAACCAAAAAGGATTACTTTTTAACAAAATTGTTGAATTTCCAACAAAATAATTAAGTTTTCAACACGTAAGCGAAAAAACGAGAAAAAGGGATGAATGGGGGAATAGGTGAATTCCCTCTTTTACCCTTTTTTTTCGACTTGAACGCGAACTAAATTAATAGAACCCAATAAGAAAATCCAACTTTTTTTGGTTAAATGTTAATTATTTTTGGTTGAAAAGCTTACTTTTATATTTTTGGCTCAGAATTCATATTTTTTGGTTGAAAATTTAATTATTTTGCTAAAAATTAAACTGTTTTGTTAAACAGTCATCCTTTTTCTGAAAAATATAACTTTTTTATTGAAAACTGATATTTTCGGGTAGAAGGTTCCACCATTTTCTTGAAATTTTTTTCTGCCTTAATTGAATAATCTTTTTTGGTTGAAACATCAACTATTACATTTTTTCTTATAAATTAATTTTTTTTATAATTCATCTCTTTGGTTTAAAATATATTATTTTTTTTAATTTATTAACTGAAAATTCACCTATTCCGTTTTTGGTTGAAAAATGATCTTTTTTAGTCGAAAATTAAACTATTTGGTTGAAAATTAATATTTCTGAGTTGAAAATTCAACAATTAGGTTAAAAATTAACTTTTTTTTTTCGAAAATTCATATTTTCGGGTTTCAAAATTCAACCATTTGGTTGCAATTGTTTTTCTTTCTTGACTGGACACTCTTTTTTGGTTGAAAATTCGACTTTTTTGTTGAAAATTTGTATTTGTTGTTTGAATTAAATTGTTTTTTATTTAAAATTAAAAAAAAATTTCGGTTGAAATATCAACTATTTAATTTTTCGTTGAGAATTGATCTTTTTTTGGTTGAAGATTCATGTCTTCGGTTGAAATTTTAACTTTTTTGTTTAAAACTCGTTTCTTTTGTTGAAAATTAATTTTTTTCAACTGGAAATGTAACTATTCTATTTTTGGTTGTAAAATTAGCTTTTTTAGTCGAAAATTCTATTATTTTGTTAAATATTAACTTTTTTGTTGAAAATTCATATTTTTGGGTTGAAAAATCAACTATTCGATTGAATTTTTTTGGAAAATTTATCTTTTTTGTTGAAGTCGACTTTTTTTGGTTTATAATATAAATGTTTTTTGGTCGAAGAGTCTTCTGTTATATTTTTGCTTGAGAATGAATCTTTTTTGGTTTAAAATTTAATTATTTTGTTGAAAATTACACAATGTTGTTAAAAATTCACCCTTCTTGGTGGAAACTTCAGCTGTTTTGTTGAAATTTCTAATGTTTGGTTTAATAATTAATTAAACTATTTTGGTAGAAAATTACCTTTTTTGATGAAAATCCATATTTTGGGATTGAAAAATTAACTATATATTTGGTTGACATTTTTTTTCTTTCTTGACTGAACACTCTTTCTTGGTTGAAAATTTAATTCTGTTTCTGAAAACTCGTCTTTTTGTTGAATGCAACTGTTTTTTATTTAAAAAACATTATTTTGTTGTTGTTGAAACATCAACTATTATATTTTTTGTTGTGAATTCATCTTTTTTGGTAAAAAGTGAAACTGTTTGCTGGAAAAATAATCTGTTTTAGTTGATGATTCATCTTTTTGGGTTGTTAATTCCACTACTTGGTTTAAAGTTGAAATATTTTCTTAAAAATTCATTCTTGTGGTTGAATATTAATCTCTGTGGTTGAAAATTTAACTCTTTTGTTAAAAAGTTCGTCTTTTTTGGTAGAAAAGTAATCTTTTTGGTTGGAAATTCAACTATTGGTTGGAAATTCATTTATTTTGTTGAAATTGCAATATTTTTACTTGAAATTTTAGGAATTTAAAACGTTTCCAATTAAATTCAATATAGTAATCACATTAATATGATTTAAAAAAGACCAT
Organism: Andricus curvator; assembly: GCA_932195095.1. NCBI lineage: Eukaryota > Metazoa > Arthropoda > Insecta > Hymenoptera > Cynipidae > Andricus > Andricus curvator. The sequence goes on from CAKNYM010050082.1 coordinate 23,040, forward strand.
TTTGGGCATGTGAAGCCTGTTATCAATATAATTGAAAAAATGTTTTTTGGCTTCTTCTTATAAATACGACATAATTCATATATTTATTTTTGTTGCCCAAGCAAGGTGTTTCGATATTTCCCAACACTGATAAATTGATAATGAATACTGACTGTGCTATCTTGATACCTGTATTGAAGCTATGAGTGTCCCCAGAATGGAATCTTGATCAAACAGCTTTCACGAAAGTATCGCTGCTATACGAAAGTAAATCGTACACTATTTAAACCTTATCCTTAATGTGTTACGTACTTTCAAAATGACTCTCCAGTATAGAAAATCCAATTGTCACGTCACGAAAGTAAGAATATTCAAGATATTAAATTTAAATTTCGATCATTTGGTCTATTTTTTGTAATAACAAATATTACCAATGCTTATTGGCGAAAAAAGGTCCTCTTTTCTATTAGCTCCGGTAGGAATCGAACCCACGTAAACGGATTGCCGGTCAGGTGCTCTTACCACCGAGCTACGGAGGTTAGAGTATCTTTTTTCTCAAAGTCATGCATGATGCCTTTCGAAACGACATTCTATGTACATCTAAGTGTTCAATTGTTTAAAAATTTATTAGATGTTAAAGGAGTGTCGACCAGTGTGACTAAATATTCAAGATGTTAAATTTAAGACAAGTTTGGGCCTAGAAGAGCTGGAAAAGGGGGCACGTGGACAATGATAAGGTCAAGTTTGGGCCTGTTAAGAATAGCTGGAAAGGGGGCACTCGGACAATTCGGAGGTGTAATTTGGGCCTGGGAAGAGCTGGAAAGGGAGCACACTCGGACAATGAGGAGGTCTAGTTTGGGTCTGAGAATAGCTGGAAAGGGACACGCGAACAGTGAAAAGGACAAGTTCGGGTCTGGGAAGAACTGAAAAGGGGGTATGCGGACAGTGAGGTCAAGTTTGGGTCTGGGAAGAGCTGGAAAGGGGAAACGCAGGCAATGAAAAGGTCAAGTTTGGGTCTGGGAAAAAGAGCTGGAAAGGAAGCACGCGGACAATGAAAAGGGCAAGTTTGGGTCTGGGAAGAACTGGAAAGGGGGCATGCGGAAAGTGAGGAGGTCAAGTTTGAGTCTGGGAAAAAGAGCTGGAAAGGAAGCACGCGGACGAGTCAAGATTGGGCCTGGAAAGGAAGTTCGGGCCTTGGAAAAAGAGCTGGAAATATGGCATGCGGACAATGAGGAGGTCAAGTTTTAATCCTGTGAAGAATAGCTGGAAAGGGGGCACTCGGACAATGAGGAGGTCTTGTTTGGGTCTAAGAATAGCTAGAAGGGGACACGCGGACAATGAAAAGGGCAAGTTCGGGTCTGGGAAGAACTGGAAAGGGGGTATGTGGACAGTGAGGCGGTCAAATTTGGGTCTGGGAAGAGCTGGAATGGGGGAACGTAGGCAATGAAAAGGCAAATGAAAAGGTCAAGTTTGGGTCTGGGAAAGAGAGCTGGAAAGGGAGCACGCGGTCAATAAGCATTTGTAATATTTGTTATTACAAAAAATAGACCAAATGATCGAAATTTAAATTCAACATCTTGAACATTTACTCACACTTGTCGACACCCCTTTAGCATTCAATAAATTACTCAACTGAGAATTTTAGATTCATTGTTTTTAAAAAGAGAATAAATCCTTCTTGATGGATGAAGTCTTTTGTTAAAATTACGAAAACAGCTTGTCTATCCTTAAATCAAACATTTCACTTAGAATGTGCTATCATTCATGAAAAGTTCACAGGTCGCAAAAGTCTGTCTGTCTGTCTCTGTGGGGGCAGGGATCAAATGCATAAAACCAATCGATTAAATCATGCACATTCAGAGGATAATTTCCTATACTTATCCAAGATTAATATTATCCTCTTTAAGATGCAAACACACGATATTTCATATAATCTCAATTATTTTCTATGATTAAAATTATGGGCCGTCCATAAATTACGTAAAGTTTTTTCTGAATAATTTTTTTTTCGTGAATTTATTTAGGGGTCATCAAAAAATAACGTAAGATGATTGTCGAGGGGGGGGGGGGGCATCTTACTGTTTCTTACGAATCAACAAAGTAGTTCAACTTTCTTTTTCAAATATTAATGATTTCAATTTGGGTCGCAAAATACATATTACTAAAATGATGATTTTAAGGTTTCAAATTTGAGTGATTTCAAGTTTGAGTCGCCAAATATTAATAAAATAAGGATTTAAATTTGAATGATTTTTCAAGTTTGTGTCGCAAAATATTAGGTCCCTTACTGAGTACTGACGAAATCTTTTTTTGTTATTTTCCAGGACCAGTTCGAGAATCTGTCCCTGCACACGCAAAAAGGGATAGAATTTCTAGAAAGATATGGACACTTTATTCGTGACCGATGTGCGATAGAAGAAGAATATGCTGCTAAATTGAGGTGAGAAAAATTATCTGAAAAAAAAATGATATAGAAGAAAAAAAGTTTCCAAAAATTCGACTTCAAATTCCCCTATTCCCCTGCGTTTCCCCTTTTTCAAATGCCCCTTTTCCCCTTTTTCTTTAAATATACGATATTTGAAAATACATCTGTTCGTTTTACATCTGGGTAAGGGCGTTTCTATATCAAGATTCCGACCTTACCGACTTCTGGAACATTCTGTACCGGAAGTGGTTCGTGTTCGTGCTAAGTTTCTACAATATTCTTGAAAGGTCCTGATTACGTCACAAAATGATTTTGCGCAATTGTGAGAGACGAATTTGCGTGAACAACTTCAAGGTTATTTCTTATCTCAATTAAGCATTTCGCGTAAACAATTTCAAGGTTATATTTTGATTTGTCCTTGTATTATTTACTGCGTCCTATAGTTACGAGAAAAATAAGGATGATTTTTTGCTTCCTTATAGATAAAACATTTAATTAAAAAATTCCTGTATTTATTCATTTAATGCGCAAAAGATGACGCAGTAGAAAATGCAAGGACAGATCAAAATATAACCTTGAAAGTGTTTAGACGGAATGCATAATTAAGATTTGTTAAAAATCTTAAAATCTTTTGTTAAAAATTATTATTATTATTGTTTTTGGAAGATTCATCGTTTTAATTAAAAATTCATTTCTTTGGTTGAAAAATTAGCTGTTTGATTGAAAAATTATTTTTTCTTTGGTTGAATTTTTGTTTTTAAATTAAAAATGTTACTATTATTCCAGTAGAATATTTCATAATTTTAGTTAAAAATTCATCTCTTTGGCTGAACATTTATTTTTTGACTGACAATTTAATTATTCAATTTTTGGTTGAAAAATTATATATTTTAGTTGAAAATTCGTCTTTTTTGGTAGAAATTAATCTTTCTGGATGGAAATTAATCTTTTTGGTCAAAAATTCAATTATTCTAGTTAAGTATTTACAATTTTATTTGAAAATTCATCACTTTGTTTGAAAGTGTAACTATTTGTTTGAAAGTTAGTTTTTTTTTGTTTTATAATTTTTTTTTTAACTGAAAATGTACTAAATTCCATTTTTTGTGAAAAATCGATATTTTTAATTTGGTCGAATTTTTTTATTTCCTGACCGAAAAATCTTTCTCGGGTGAAAATTCAACTCTTTTGTTGACAATTCGTCTTTTTGGTTTAAAAATTGATCTCTTTTAGTATAAATTTCATCTTTTTAAATTATTTTTGGTTACAAATTTTGTTATCTGTTTGAAAATTTAATTATTTTGTTCAAAATTCAACAATTCATTTAAAAAGTCATACTTTTTGGTTGAAAAATTAACTGTTTTATTGAAAATTCATATTTTTGGGTGAAAATTAACTTTTTTGTTGAAACTTTACATTTTCGGGTTGAAAATTTAACTGTCTTTTAGAAAAATCGTATTTGTGGCTTGAAAATTCGACAATTAAAATTTAATCTTTTTTATTGAAATATTAACTATTACGTTTTTTGTTGTGAATTAATTTTTTTGGTTGAAAATTTAAATACATGGTTAAATGTTAAACTGCTTTGCTAGTAATTCATTTTTTGAGTCGAAATATCAAATTTTAAGTTGAAAATACATCTCTTTGGTTCAAATTCTCATTTTTTTACTGAAAATTTAATTATTCAATTTTTGATTGAAAAATTATCTTTTTTAGTTGAAAATTCGTCTTTTTTTGTAGAAATTGATCTTCCTGGATAGAAATTAATCTTTTTGATCAAAAATTCAATTGTTCTAGTTGAATATTTACAATTTTATTTGAAAATTCATCACTTTGTTTGAAAGTGTAACTATTTTGTTGAAAGTTAATTTTTTTTTGTTGAAAGTAATTTTTTAAACTGAAAATTTAACTTATTCCAATTGAAAATTCCATAGTTGTTAAATTTTGATGTTAACCTGATGTTAACATTCCTAATGTTAAGAGAGAATTTTTTTCACAATTTAAGTATCAATATTATAAAAATATTGAAACGACCAGTAGACTGAAAAAAATTTAACATCGTAATTATTCCATAGTTGTAGTTGAAAATTTATTTGTTTGGTTAAACATTAATTTTTTTAACTTGAAATTTAATTATTTAAGTTTTAGTTGGCAATTTATCTTTTTTAGTAAAAATTGTTTTTTTTGTTTGAAAATTTAACTATTTCAATTCAAGATTCATTGTTTTAGTTGAAAACTCTTATGTTTGTTTTAAAATTAATTTTTTAACTGAAAATGTTACTATTCCATTTTCGGTCAAAAATTATTTTTTTTTAGTTAAAAATTCAACTATCTGGTTATATTCTTGTTTAAAATTTCATGTTTTTGCTTGAAAATCCAACAGTTTGTTTTCAATTTTTTATGTCTTTTGGCTGAAAAATCTTACTTAGTTGAAAATTCAACTCATGTTGAAAACTCGTATTCTTGGTTTTATTTATGTTTTTGATTGAAAATTAAAATATTTTTTGGGTGAAATATCAACTACTACATCTTGCCTTCATAATTTATCTTTTTGTGAATAAAAATTTAATTACTTGGTTGAAAGTTAAACTCTTTTGGTAAAAATTATTTTTTTCTTTTGGTTTAAAAATCATCATTTTAATTGGAAACTCATCACTTCGGTTGAAAAATGAGCTATTTTGTTCAAAATTTGTTGTTTTTTTTTTTGGCTGAAAGTTAATTTTTTTACTGAAAATTTAACTATTCCAGTTGAAACTTTAACTATTTTGTTGAATTTTTGTTTTTTTTTTGTTGTTAAAAATTACTTTTAAACTGCAAATGTAACTATTCAATTTTTGGTTGAAAAATTTTCTTCTTTGGTTGAAAATTCGTCGTTTTTGGTAGAAATTAATCTTCTTGGTTGAAAATTGATCTCTTTGGTTAAAAATTCAAGTATTCCAGTTGAACTTTTATCATTTTCGTTGGAAATTCGTCACTTTGTTTGAAAATGTAACTATTTTTTTTAAAGATTACTTTTGTTTCGTTGAATATTGTTCTTTTTAACTGAAAATTTAACTATTCACTTTTTTGTTGACAATTTCTCTTTTTTAGTTGAAAATTGATGTATTTTGTTGAAAATTTGTATTTTTTTAGTAGAAATTAATTTTTTTGGTTTAAAATTCTTTTTTTTTTGTTGAAAATTCTCTTTTTTGTTGAAACTTCAACTATGCCAGTTAAAGATTCATTTTTTTAGTTAAGAATTTATCATTTTGGCCCAAATTCCACTATATGTTTGGAAATTTGTTTTTCTTAGTTGAAAATTTAACTATTTCGTTGAAAATTCATGTATTTTGATGAAAAATCATCTTTTTTGGTAGGAAATTAATCTTCTGGTTTAAAAATTCATTTTTTGGCTAAAAAAAAAACTGCTTAGTTGACAGTTAAACCCTTTTGCTAAAAATTATTTTTCTTGTTTAAATTTCGTCTATTCCAGTTGAAGATTCATCATTTTAGTTATAAATTTATTACTTTGGTAGAAAATTTCTTTTTTTTGTTTGATGGAAAATTATTTTTTTAACTGAAAATTTAACTGTTCCATGTTTGGTTGAAAACTGATCTTTTTTAGTTGAAAATTCAACTATTTGGTTGAGAATTCATGTATTTTGCTGAGAAAAATGATCTTCTTTGGTAGAAAATTAATCTTTTTAGTCCGCCGAATCGCCACCCTGACTAGTCTCTACCTTGGCAAAAGTTTCGGATAGGAATTCATTCCTAACCAATCCGAAGTCATCCGAATCATTTCGGAATCTGTATCCGAACCAATCCGAGTTAATCCGAACCAATCCAAAAAAAAGTTCTACATTTCGTTCGATCGAAATCGGTTAAAAATTAATCCGGCTTAATCCGATTCAATCCGAATCTATCCGAACCAAATTTTCAATCCAAATGAATCCGAACTCGGATTCATTTGGATTGAAAATCGGTTTAGGTCAATCCGAATTGGGATCGATTCGGATTCATTTGGATTGAAAATTTGGTTCAGATTGGTTCGCATTGGAAGGTTCGACTGAACCGGATTGAGTCGGATTAATTTTTAACCGATTTGGCTCGAACGAAATGTAGAACTTTTTTCGGATTGGTTCGGATTGATTCGGGTTAATTCGGATACAGATTCCAGAATAATTCGGAATGATTCGGAATGAATTCCTATCCGATACTTTCGCCAAGGTACGTCTCTACGAGTTTGAAAATATTTAAAGTGGCGCTTCTATTTTTGACATAAGGAGCGTGCGTAAGAAATTGCAGCACATTAAAATGGAAGAGACGCGCCGTATAATTTATGTCTTGTAGCATATAAACGTGAGGGGCATCAAGAGATCGGAATTGGAATGATAATGATACTTGTGGAGCTGAAGCTTACGCAGATTAATTACAAGTATGGGGCAGAAGCATGTTTAGATATGAGACTATTATATCTAATAAGGCGTTAGAATTAATCTTATTGTTGGATCTGTCAAACAGTAATGTATGCGTGTGTTGGGGTGGGTCGGTAAAACAAATTTATGCAAATGCAAATTGGAAATATGTGAAGAAGAAATAGTGCTTGAGAACCCTGAAAAAGTATCATTAGTTTGGTGTCCTTTGATTGAAAACTTTGATTCAAGCCTTCAAGTTGCGCCTTAGGAAAATTTTTAAAAATTCTTATTTTTTTAATTAATTTTTTTTTTTCTGAAAAAAGATCTTTTCCTGTCGCTCCGCTGGAAATCGAACCACAGAACTTTCGATTGCCGGTCGGGTGCTCTCTCATTAAGCTACTAAAGAGATCGATAGAAGAAACTTTTTTCAGAAAATACTCGCATCATTTTGCTAGGTGGTACAAATCAAATTTTTCAAGGAATCTGTATTATCATCAGAGAATAACAGAAAATTTTTAACGTCCTTTCAGACTAGATGGAGATATGAATTAAAAATTATTTTATTAATTTTTTTTTGTCTGAAAAAAGATCTTCCCCTTTCGCTCCGCGGGGAATCGAATCGCAGAACTTATTAAAATAATTTTTTATTCATATCTCCATCTAATCTGAAAAGACGTTAAAAATTTCTGTTATTCTCTGATGATAATAAAGATTCCTTGAAAAATTTAACTTGTACCACCTAGCAAAATAATGCGTGTATTTTCTGAAAAAAGTTTCTTCTCTCGAGCTCTCTAGTAGTTTAATGGGAGAGCACCCGACCGGCAATCGGAAGTTCTGTGGTTCGATTCCCAGCGGAGCGAAAGGAGATCTTTTTTCAGAAAAAAAAATTAATTAAAATAATTTTTTATTCATATCTCCATCTAGTCTGAAAAGACAAAAAATTTCTGTAATTCTTATTTTCATCATTTTTTTGTGTATTTCAATTTTTTTAAAATATTTTTCGAGGTCTGAAACGCCTTTCCGAATTTGTATAGCTTTTACACAACGTTCTCTAGGCGATTATTTATGGTTAATGGACCCCTGATTAACAAATGAAAATCTACAGAAATGACAAAAGAATTTTTTGTTAGGATTCATAATTTTTGTAAATAAAGCTCTTGTCTCCAAAGTAAAATTTTTAATTTCCCAGGTCCCAATATTGGGTCAGTTTCGAGAAAAACTACTTTAAAGTTTTCGTTGCTGATCTTACGGACAAGAAAAATATGTCTTCAAACTGACCGAGTAGCTAAGGCGGTAGCGCGTGGGGTTTGTAGCCGGAATGCTGCCGGCTCGATTCTCGCTGCCTAAACTTTTTCAGTTTTCATTTTAATTATTAAAATGTAGAAATATTAAATTCCCTTGAAAATTTGTTGTGTAAATTTTGCAATAAAAATTATAAATACTTTTTCAATGAAAACTCTCTTTCTCGCATGATTGTCGTTTTTTTTCTAACCAAATCTTTCTTATTAATTGATTAATTAATTTATAACAATATATAACGCAATCGAAATTTAAATTAAACGAAAACTTTAAAATCGTTTTTCTCAAAAATGGCCAAATATTGGGTCCTAGGAATTTCACAATTTTATTTTTGAAGTCATAACCTTTGTTTACAAAATTATTATAATTTTAAATAATTATTTATTATAGAAAATTTTACTTTTTCGAAAAGAAAATTAATCTTCTTGAATGAAAATTCAAGTATCTGGTTAGAAATTCATCTATTTTATTTAAAAAAATTTCTTTTTGTTTCAAAATTTATCTCTTGGTAGAAATTTAATCTTTTTTCTTTAAAAATGTAACTATTTGGTAAAAAATTCAACTATTTTGTAGAAAATTCCTCCTTTTGGCTTAAAAATCTGTTTTGGTTGAGGAGGATTTCTGCTTTTTTTGTTTGAATTGAACTGTTTCTGCTTTAAAATTAAAATCGTTTTTGGTTGAAATGTGAACAATTACATTTTTCGTTGAGAATTCACTTTTGAAAATTCAACTACATACATAATTAAAATTTGAACTGCTTTGTTAATCACTCATTTTTTTTTCTAAAATTCAAGTTGAAAATTCATCTTTTTAGTAGAAAATTCTCATTTTTTGTTTGAACATTATTTTTTTTTTTAACTGGATATTTGCTAAATTTCATTTTTTGTGAAAAATTGATATTTTTAATTTGTTTGAATTTTTTTCTTTCCTGACTGAAAAATCTTTTTTTGTGTTTTTGGGTTTGAAAATTGATCTCTTTTAGTGTAAATTTCATCTTTTGGAATTATTTTTGGTTACAAATTTTATTATTTGGTTACAAATTTTATTATTTTCTTTAAAAATCCACAATTCTTTTAAAAAGTCGTCCTTTTTGTTTGAAAATTTAACTGTCTTTTAGAAAAATCGTCTTTGTGGCTTGAAAATTCTAAAATTAAAATATAGTCTTTTTTATTACTTTTTTTCTTGAGAATTAATCTTTTTTGTTGAAAATTCAAAGACATGGTTACATGTTTAACTGCTTTGCTAATAATTCATTTTTGGGTCGAAAAATTACAATTTAAGTTGAAAGTACAACTCTTTGTTTAAAATTATCATGTTTTTGTTTGCAAATTAATTTTTCTAACTAAAAAATTAATTAAATCCCATTTTTTGTTACAAATTTACATTTTAAATTAATATTTTAAATTTGGTAGAATTTTTTTCTTTCCTGACTGAAAAATCTTTCTCGGTTGAAAATTGATCTCTTTTATTATCATTGTCATCTTTTGGAATTTTTTTTGGTTACAAATTTTATTATTTGCTGAAAAATTAAATTATTTTGTTGAAAATGCAACAATCCTTTTAAAAATGTCATCCTTTTTGGTTGAAAATTTAACTCTTGTTAAATATTTATATTTTTGGGTGACAAATTCAACTATTCTGTTGAAAATTAACTTTTTTGTTAAAACTTTACATTTTGCGGTTGAAAATTAAACTGTCTTTTAAAAAAATCGTCTTTGTGGCTTAAAAATTCGACAATTAAAGTTTAGTCTTTTTTGGTTGAAATATTAACTTTTACGGTTTTTGTTGAGAATAAATCTTTTCGGTTGAAAATTTAAATACATGGTTATATATTGCACTGCTTTGATAATAATTCATTTTTTGTTTGAAAATTAATTTTTTATCTAAAAATTTAACTAAATTCCATTTCTTGTGAAAAATTGATATTTTTGATTTAGTTGAATTTTTTTTTCTTTCCTGACTGAAAAGCCTTTCTCTGTTGAAAATTCAATTCTTTTGCTGACAATTCGTCTTTTTAGTTTGAAAATTTATCTCTTTTAGAATAAATTTCATCTTTTGTTGAAAATTCATATTTTTGGGTTTAAATGTTTTGTGGAAAAATCATCTTTGTGGCTTGAAAATTCAATAATTTGGTTGACATTTTTTTTCTTTTTTGACTAAAAAAACTTTTTTGGTTGAAAATTCAACTCGATCTTGAAAGTTCGACTTTTTTGGTTGAATCCAACTATTTTTGATTTAAAATTAAAATTAAATCTTTTTTGTTGAAATATTGACTATTACGTTTATTGTGGAGAATTAATATTTTTGGTTGAAAATCCAAATATTTGGTTGAAAGTTGAACTACTTGCTTAAAAATTCATTCTTTTGTTTGAAAATTCATCCCTGGTTGAAATTTTTTTTTTTTGTTAGAAAATTTATCTTCTTGGTCGAAAATTCATCTTGTTGGTTGAAAATTCTATCATTTCTTACAAAATTTATATATTTTGTTGCAAATGCAATATTTTGACTTGAATGATATTAGGCCTTGATAAAATATGTGTATGTGTGTCTTTATTTCTAGCGCCTAAATATAAATAAATTAATTAATTATTGATATATCTATTGACTTTTGAGATGACAAAAGTCGATAGTCTATACGCAATGGTTCCTTTTGCGACACCCTGTATGAAAAAAAAACGGGAAAAAAATATACAGTAGAGGGCATTCACGAGACAAACAAGGGGGCCTTTAATACAATATTACTGACATGGGAGTGAGTCCCTGAACTCACGGGGTGCGTGAGATACACTAACTTTTCTCTTTCGCGATTCGCGACATAATTCAAAAGGTCACAGGCTTGCTTTTATGCTCTTGTATCTGCCTGCCTTTTCGTATATTCTATTTGTTTATTCTTATTTCATTCTAGAAAGAGAATGTTTATTTTTTCTCCTTGGTTCGTCTCGTTTTCTTTTCTTCCGATTTTGTGGCACTATAGTTCGAAATATATTGCATTTTCCACAAAATAGTTCAATTTTTAATTAATTTTTTTCTGAAAAAAAGATCTTCTCCTTTCGCTCCGCTGGGAACCGAACCACAGAAGTTCCGATTGCCGGTCGGGTGCTGTCCCATTAAGAGAGATCGAGAGAAGAAAATTAATTTTGTTGCTTGTTGAAAATTTGACGTTAAAAATTTCTGGTATTCTCTAATGATAATACAGATTCCTTGAAAATTTTGATTTGTACCACGTAGCATCATTTTGCTAGGTGGTACAAATCAAATTTTTCAAGGAATCTGTATTATCATTAGAAAATACCAGAAATTTTTAACGTCAAATTTTCAACAAACAAAAAAATTAATTTTTGACTAAGCAGTTGCAAATTTTCAAGAAAGCAGTTGAATTTTCGAACAAAAAAGATCAATTTTTAACAAAATAGTTGAATTTTCAACAAAATATTTGAATTTGTAACACCTAGTTAAATTTTCGACCTACAAGGTGAATCTTCAACCAAATAGTTGAATTTCTGACCTAATAGTTGAATTTTTTACCTAAAAAGATGAATTTCCAACCAAATGGTCGATTTTTAAACAAGGTTAAATATTAAATAAAAATTTTTAAATTTCAACCCAAAAAGAGGAATTTTTTAAAAGAATTTTTTTTTTAATTTTGAACAAAGAACTTTTCTACAAAAAAGATTAATTTTTAATCTAAAAAGACGAATTTTTAAGAAAGCAGTTGAATTTTCGAACAAAAAAGGTGACTTTTTAACAAATATTTGAATTTTCAACAAAGCAGTTGAATCTTCGAACAAAAAAGATGACTTTTTAACCAAGTATTTGGATTTTTATAACACTTAGTTAAATTTTTGACCTACGAAGATGAATCTTCAACCAAATAGTTGAATTTTCAACCTAAAAAGACGAATTTTTAACCAAATTTTCGAATTTTCAAACAAAAAAGGATTAACTTCAACCACAGACAGTTGCATTTTTAAACCAATAGTTGAATCTTCAAGCCGAAAAGACGAATTATTTAGAAAACAGTTGAATTTTCAACCCAGAACTTTTCTACCAAAAAAGATGAATTTTCAATCCAAAAAGACTAATTTTCTGCAAAGCAGTTGAATTTTCAAATAATATAGTTGAATTTTCAATAAAATAATTCTTTTCTTTTTTTTAATTCATCTGTCTTTGATTTAAAATTAAAATATTTTTTTGTTGAGAAATATTAACTATTACATGTTTGGTTGAGGATTCATTTTTTTAAATCAAATACTTGGTTTAAAATTGAACTACTTTGTGAAAAACTAATATTTTTGTTGTTTTTGAAGATTCATAGTTTTTGTTGAAAATTCAACTATTTGATTGTAAATTACCTTTTTGATCAAAATTCAACTGTTTTTTTTATAAAATTCCACAATTTGGTAGAAAATTCAACTATTTGGTTGAAAATTACCTTTTTTGTTGAAAATTCAATTACGTTGGTAGGAAATTAAACTGTTTGATTTCAAATAAAAATATATATTTGGAAATTTAACTATTTTGTTGTAAATTCGTCTTTTTTGCAAACATTAATTATTTTATCAGAAAATGTAGCTATTCTATGTTTGGTTGACAATTTTTCCCTTTTAAGAAAAAATCATTTTAGTTATGGATTCAATTTAAAGTTGAGCTTCTTTGTAAAAAATTCATCTATTTATTGGAAATTGAACTATTTTGTCGGAAACTCGTTTTTTGGGGTAAACATTAATTTTTTTATCTGAAAATGTAGCTGCTCTATTTTTGGATGAAAATTTTTCCCTTTTAAGTTGAAAATTGTACTATGTGGTAGAAAATTTATATATTTTGTTGAAAATTTGTCTTCTTTAGTTGAATTCAACTAGTTGAAAATTCGTTTTCTTTTGTTGAAAATTAGTTTTTCAAACTGAAAATTAGTTTTTCAAACGGAAAATTCAACGATTCCTTTTTTGGTTGCAATTTGATCTTTTTTAATTGAAAATTTATTTTTTCAAATTAAAAATTCAACTATTTCGTTGAAAATTCATCTTTTTTATTGAAAATTAACTTTCTTGTTGGAAATTCTTCTTTTCTGGTTTAAAATTCAACTGTTTTCTAAAACATTCTACTTTTCAACTTGAAAACTTCAACTTTTTTATTGAAAATTCGTTATTTGGGTAGGAAATTAATCTTGTTTGTTGAAAATTCATTTATTTGGCTGAGGATTCAACTATTTTCTTGAAAATTCATATTTTTTAGTTGAATTCAACCTGTTGAATAATTCGTTTTCTTTTAATAATCTTTTTTAACTACAAATTTTTAGTTGAAAATTCCTCTTTTGGTGGAAAATTCATTTTCTTGGTTGAAAATTCATCTTCGTAGGTTAAAGATTCAGCTATTTGGTAAAAAAATGCAACTATTGTGTTGAACGTTTAATTATTTTGATTGAAAATTTAACTGTTTTGTTAGGTATTCATCCTTTTGGATTGAAAATTCAACTACTAATTTTTTTATGCTTTTTTGGAATTTGATGATTTGGAATTGATGATGGAATTTGGATGAGATTTGATTTTGGAATTTGATTTATGTCAAAAGTTAAAAATTCAAAATGGCGGATTCACTATGGCAGCCAAAATTGTTAAATTTTTACATATTTGTCTGAAAGTAGGCACAAGGGGGTTTTTGGGGCCGCTAATTTGGAATTTGATTTCGAAAATTGCCAATTCAAAATGGCAGATCCAACATGGTGCCAGGAGACCATTAAAAAAGATCTCATTTTGAGATTTCGATTTTGAATGCCTAAATCTTACAAAGATAAATAATTATTTTATTGATTGATAATATAATGAAAAATTTGAAATCGTTTAGTGAAAATTAACGTAACGACTCTTGTCATTGACCCCTGTTTACATATTCTCAAGGCACAGCTGTCGCGTTTTCTAATTTCTTGTCTGCCAACACTTTCCACATCTATAGCATACTGCATAACTGACCAACTAATTCTACATAAGTATACGTGACACTTTAACTTATTCTTATATAAAATTGTATGCAGCCAGTCAAAGTGTAATATTATCGCACTCAATAATATTTTAAAAATCGAATTTTTATAGTAAAACTTTTTTCATTAACATAATTCAAAGTTGATGCAAGAATATAAAAGATTCCTTGATTCGAGACGAATCGATTGACCTATGATATTAATACATTTTATCAAAAAGTAGGGAAGTTATGGTAATTTATATATTTTGAAAATCGATTTTCATGGTAAAAATTTTTTAATTCTCATAATTTAAAGTTGATGCGAGAATAGAAAAGATGCGTTGATTCGAGACGAATTCATTGACCTATAATATTGATACATTTGATTAAAGAGTAAGGAAGCGATGGTAATGCATAATATTTGAAAATACGGTTTTTTATAGTACAACTTTTTTCTTCAACATAATTCAAAGTTGATGCAAGAATATAAAAGATTCCTTGGTTCGAGATGAATCGATTGACCTATAATATTAATACATTTTATTGAAGAGTAGGGAAGTTATGGTAATTTATATATTTTGAAAATCGATTTTCATGGTAAAAATTTTTTAATTCTCATAATTTAAAGTTGATGCGAGAATAGAAAAGATGCGTTGATTCGAGACGAATTCATTGACCTATAATATTGATACATTTGATTAAAGAGTAAGGAAGCGATGGTAATGCATAATATTTGAAAATACGGATTTTTATAGTAAAAGTTTTTTCTTCAACATAATTCAAAGTTGATGCGAGAATAGAAAAGATGCGTTGATTCGAGACGAATCGATTGACCTATAATATTGATACATTTTATTAAAGAGTAAGAAAGCTATGGTAATGTCTAATATTTAAAAATACGTTTTTTTTTATAGTAAAACTTTTTTCATTAACATAATTCAAAGTTAATGCAAGAATATAAAAGATTCCCTGGTTCAAGACGAATCGATTGACCTATAATATTAATACATTTTATTAACCAACAGCCATACCACGCTGAAAAAACCAGTTCTCGTCAGATCACTGAAGTTAAGCAGCGTTGGGCGCGGTTAGTACTTGGATGGGTGACCATTCGAGAAAACCGAGTGCTGTTGGCACATCGTGGGTGTGGTGAGCCCACACTTGTAGTTATTTTACTACAAGCTATCAACCTAGAAACACTACCCGAATCGGGTAGTGTCACGCCTACCCTGAAAGGGAAATGGCTTAATGGTATTAAAGAGTAGGGAAGTTATGGTAATTTATAGGTATATTTTTGAAATCGATTTTTATAGTAAGAATTTTCTCATTCTAATAATTTAAAGTTGATGCGAGAATATAAAAGTTGTGTTGATTCAAGATGAATCGATTGACCTATAATATTGACACATTTTATTGTAGAGTATAGGAAGCTGTGGTAATGCATAATATTTGAAAAGACGGTTTTTTTATACTAAAACTTTTTTCAATAACATAATTCAAAGTTGATGCAAGAATATAAAAGATTCCCTGGTTCGAGACGAATCGATTGACCTATAATATTAATACATTTTATTAAAGAGTAGGGAAGTTATGGTAATTTATATATGTTTGAAATCGATTTTTATAGTAAAAATGTTCTCATTCTCAAAATTTAAAGTTGATGCGAGAATAGAAAAGTTGTGTTGATTCAAGAAGTATCGATTGACCTATAACATTAATACATTTTATTGAAGAGTAAGGAAGCGGTGGTAATGCATAATATTTGAAAATACGGGGTTTTATAGTAAAACTTTTTTCTTCAACATAATTCAAAGTTGATGCGAGAATAGAAAAGATGCGTTGATTCGAGACGATTCGATTGACCTATAATATTGATACATTTTATTAAAGAGTAGGGAAGTTATGGTAGTTTATATATTTTGAAAATCGGTTTTTTATGGTAAAACTTTTTTCATGAGCATAATTCAAAGTTGATGCAAGAACAGAAAAGATGTGTTGATTCGAGACGAATCGATTGACCTATAATATTATTAATACACTTTATTGAAGATTAAGGAAGTTATACTCATTTATAATATTTGTATCTTCTGTTTCAAACAGAAAAACGTTTTTCTTCGACATAATTCAAAGTTGACGCATGAATAGAAAAGACTTTTTGATCATAAATTTTCCAATAGAATAATTCTGACAATTTTTGTAAGTAAATCATAAAGCTGGGAAAGGTATCAGAACTTTTCCCTTCCCTTTTCCAGATCGAAAAATTATCATTTCTAATACAAAATTTGATTTGTCTTTGTATTTAAAAAATTGTTTGTATTTAGTAATTTTGTATTTTTTGTAAATTTATAGTTTTAAATTGATCAAAATGAAGACTTTGGTTTCTCTATTATTGAAAAAAATAAAAACCGTGAAATTTGCTACCCCCCCCCCCCCCTCTCTACGCCAAAAAATATAAATTCTGTTAATTATAAATAAAAGTGGAACCTTAGTGAAATTAGATTTAAAAAATAAAATGTGTCAATAACAAGTCTTAGAAACGTACAATTTTATCATTTTTTCTGATTGACCAAGAATCAAACTTTTGAGAACGGTGAAAGAACCGAACGCTAGAGCGGCTAGAGAAGAACGACACAGGGTATATGGCTTAACCTCTGTTTATTAAATATTTGAAAGTACATTTTTTAAACAAACATAAACTTAAAACAGTCCAATTGTGCAAGAAAATTGCACAAGAAGGCTTAAAACGAAGTATGTTCTTTAAAAAACCGTCTTTAAAAACAAATACTCAAGAAAATCAATTTGTGTAACATAATTTCACAAAAAGAGTTAAAATAAGAGATATATGTTTTCAAATAATATTGTAAAACGGCTCATTAGAGACAGATATATGACAAATGAAAAAAGAGGGAGAAATAAAGAAAGAGACATCGAAACCACCTCGCTCTCATTTCTTTATTATTATTATTTATCCTTCTTTTTTATACTACCAGAATCCAACATGTTTCCAGATTTTCGGGTTGAAATATCAACTGTTTTGTAAACAACAAATCGTCTTTTTGTATTTTGGCTTAATTGAAAATGAATATTTTTGGTCGAAAATTCAACTATTTGATTAAAAATTCATTTTTTTGTTGCAATTTTAAATATTTGATTGAAAAATCTTCTTTTTTTTGTTGAAAATTAATCTTCTTTGTTAAAAATTCATTATTCAGTATCTTTGGTTAAAAATTGAACTATTTTGTTAAAACCCGTTTCTTTATTTTTGAAAATTATTATTTTTTAACTGAAAGTGTAACCTATTCCTTTTTTTGTAAAAATTGAACTATTTGTTTTTTTTCAAAATTAATTCTTTAAAATTTAAAGGACCCCGCACCAAATGTACAGTAAATGGGTTTTTGTAAAAAGTTATAAATCTAATTTTTTTGTATTTTCGAACCTGCAGAGCAAAAATTCTTAAGTAAAAAGTAAGAAAAATAGACAAATACTTGTTAAAGTTTTACTTTTTACATATGTATTTTAATTTTTAAAAATGCTTATTTTAGTGAAATGTTTTTTTTTTTCTCGAAAATGGAAATCACCATTTCTTAGTAACTAAAATCACTAGAGATTTTTTATTCAACTGCTACGGTATCAAATCACTTTGAAATAAGTAGAGGAAGCGTGCATAGCAAGAATATTTCTTTGAATTAATTTTAAGGGATGTTTAAACTACCCTGGTAATAAATTCAAACGCCGATCTTGCAAAGAAACGCTTTCTGTGTATGTTTTAAAGTGATTTTGTTGGCGAATGTATTAATCAAAACATCTCTGGTGCTTTATCCCGTATAGAATATCGATTTCCTTGTTTCAGTAATTAAGGGATGATTACACTACCCTGACAATAAATTCTAATGCAAATCCTGCTAGAAGCCGCTTCCTGTGTATGTTTTAAAGTGATTTTGTAGGCAGGCCTGAATATTAATACAAAAAGTCTTTGGTGATCCCTTAAGAAATGTTTATTTCTCTCCTTCTCTAATTAAGGGATGATTAAACAACCCTTTACAAAAATGCAAAGACATATCTTGTTTACACCTTCCTTACTTACTTTAATATGATTTCCTATCCTCATAGATTAATCAGAAAACCTTTTAGTTAATTAGAAATGTCGATATTCCGAATTCAATGTTCAAGGGTTAATAAAACAACCTTTGAAGTAAATTTAAAGATATGTCTTAGTAAGTAAATGTATCTTCTACTTTTTTTGAAGTCATTTCCTACCCTGATATTTTAATCAGAACATCTCTTGTGTTTTTGTTCATAAAGGAATGCCATTTTCCTGGTTTCAATGTTTAAGGGGTGTTAAAACATCCCTTAAAAATAATTCAAAGACATATTCTTGATGTGCACGCTTCCTCTACTTTAAATTATTTTTAATTTATCTTCTTTGGTTGAAACTTGATGTATCCTATCTTTGAAAGTTGGTATTCGTCGTTTAGTTACCGTTACCGTTACTTAGTTAACCATAAGGCGATCTCATCGACGATGGGCGATCTGTGTTTATTTGAACTCGAGATGTTTGTTTTCATAAGAAGTTTAGTGGAAGTATATGCATTTATACTTCGGCATATATACGATTCCTTTCACGCATTTTTTAAAAATAAGGCTTTTAATTAACATTTTAAATATTTTATTCGTATTTTGAAAGATTCATTTTCGATTTAACGTTTTAGTCATAGTTCATTTATATTTCAAAATGTTTGAAACTTTCGAAATTTTGAGTACCATTTATTTTTAAATGTGTTTGGATTTTTTATAATAAATTTTGTTAATTTTTTTATTTAAAAACCAACTTTACATTTTTGTTTAACTTTTCAGAAGGACCTTGGCCTTTTTTCAATGAGTAGGATAAATTAGTTTAGGGTATCAAGAAAGAATGTATTTCCAATAATTCGTTTCTACGGTAGCTTGCAAATATATAATAATTATTAATTATTTTAACAATTTTCATGAACATATTTAGAGTTTGGCTATTTTTCAAGGAATAGGTACAGTTTGTTTACAAAGTCAACTACGAATGTCTTTCTGATGAAACTTTTCTATGTTGCTTCGTAAATTTACAATAATTGTTAATAATTTGAACAATTTGCATAAACAAAGAGTTTGGCTATTTTTCAACGAATACGGTAAATTTCTTTTACAGAATTCACTAAGAATATCCTTCCGATGACTCTTTTCTATGAAGCTTTGCAAACTTACAAGAATTATCAATTATTTCAACAAATTAAGAGTTTGGCCACTTTCCATCGAATAAGCCCAATTTGTTTACGAAATCACCAATAATATATTGCCAATAACTCTTTTCTACGATACTTTGCACAGTTACAATAATTATTAATTATTTAAACAGTCTTCATAAACATATTCAGAGTTTGGGTATTTTTCAAGGAATAGGCACAATTTGTTTACGGAGTCAACTAAGAATATCTTCCCGATTACTCTTTTCTATGTTGCTTTATAAATTTACAAGAATTATTAATTATTTAAACAATTTTGATTAAAAAATTAAAAGTTTGGCTATTTCTCAACGAATAGGCTCAATTTTTTTACAGAATTAAGTAAGAATATCTTTCAGATTACTTTTTTCTATAATGATTTGCAAATTTTCAAGAACTATTAATTATTTAAAGAATTTTCATAAACAAATTAAGCGCCTGGTCATTTTTCAACGAATAGGAACAATTAGTTTAGGGAATCAAGAAAGAAAGTATTCCCAATAAATCTTTTCTACGATACTTTGCAAATATACAATAATTATTAATTATTTTAACAATTTTTCTAAAAATATTCAGAGTTGGTCTATTTTTCAAGGAATAGGCAGAATTCGTTTACGGAGTCAACTAGGAATGTCTTTTCGCTGACTATTTTATATGCTGCTTTGTAAATTTACAAGAATTATTATTTGTAATATCATTATTTTTAACGAATTGGCTCAATTGGTTTACATAACCAAAAAGAATTTATTAAAAATAAGTCTTTCCTATGTTACTTTGCAAATTTACAATAATAGTTAATTATTTTAACAATTTGCATAAACATATTCAGAGTCTGGCTGTTTTTCAACAAATAGGCTCACTTTGTTTACAAATTCAACTAAGAATATCTTTTCGATGACTGTTATCTATGTTGCTTTCTAAACTTACAATAATTTTCAATTATTTAAACAATTTTAATTTAAAAACTGAGAGTTTGGCTATTTTTTAACGAATAGGCTCCATTTTTTATAGAATTAAGTAAGAATATCTTTGCAGTGAATTTTTGCTATAATGCTCTGCAAACTTCAAAGAATGAAGAATTATTTAAACAATTTTGATAAACAAATCAAGAATTTGGCTATTTTTTAAAGAATAGGCTCAATTTGTTTACGGACTCAATAAAGAATGTTTTTCAAATACCTCTTTCCTATGATACTTTGAAAATTTACAATAATTATTAATTATTTAAACAATTTTCATGAACACATTCAGAACAATTTGTTTGCGTAGCCAACTAAGATTATCTTTCCGGTGACTCTTTAGTATGTTTTGTAAATTTACAAGAATTATTAATTATTTAAACAATTTCGATTACAAAATTTACAGTCTGGCTATTTTTCAACGAATAGGCTCAATTTTTTACAGAATTATTTATTCTATATCGTGAGATGGTATCCATGCGAAACCGTGTACAAATCAAAATTATTGAAGTAAAAGTTAATTTCTTTTTTTTTTAAATTCATTTCCAAATAAAATAAATACATGTAAACAAATTGTTCGCGCGCGGAGCGCGCGTATGAGGCTCTAGTTTTGTTGAAAATTCGTCTTTCTTGATGGAGAATTTATCTTCTTGTTTTAAATTTTATCATATTGCTTGATAAAGCAACTGTTGGTTAAAAATGTATCTATTTTGTTGACACTGCAATACTTTTACTTGAGCAGATTGAATTTCTGCTGGAATTTCCTTCAAGTTAATATATTTGGACTTACTATTTTATTTTTCTGACGTAAGATCTTCCAATTCCCTCGCAATCCTTCTTCCATCGCTCGTAATCGTCGCTTTCATTTTTTTTTTAATTCTTATTTTTTTTGTAAATTTTCATTCCCTTTTTGTTTTATTTTTCGACAGAGCAGACCAGACCAGACCGCCTTCTTGAGTATGTTAGTTAGACCTGGCTTACCAAATAAGCACGCCTGCGCGCCTACGTGCCGGTTTGTTAAAGCATCGTACGATGGTGTCATATTTTTTCCAAATGACGTAGATTCTGATATTTCTAGGGAACGAGACTCCTTCGTGATTTGGCGAAAAACATTTTATATTTACTAGATTATTATGTGCGCGCGCCAACTTTTGAACTAATGTTTATCATTTACCCAATTTTCGAATAACTATTTATCTGTTAACATTTTTTGACCACTTAAATTCTTGCTGAAATTAGATTCTGAAAGAAGGTTTTCAGTGAATCCATGTAACGTAGAATTTACGATTACTATTAGTAATAGTAAAGAATCATTTGAAGATTTCAAGTACACGTTATGTAACTTAATATTGTGAAGGAACATAATTTTTGTAAATGACATTTGCGGTTACTTTCACATAAAAAGCATTAAACTATAATTTGCATTGAAATATTGAAATAATTTTTACTGCACATTTTTTATGTTTTTCTCTCTCATTTCTGAAAATTTGATTTATTAGTAACTTTTTATACAAACTTCAGGAAAATTAAAACATATTTACATATAATTTTGAAAATTGAATGTAGATACTCATTTCACAACAGCATTAAACAATTATTTTCATTGAAACATTCAGATAATTGTTACATTACATTTTTCTTCAAATTTGAAACTGCATTTGTATACATTCAATTTATTAATAACGGTTCAATTGATTCCAAAAAAAAATTCGAATATATGTACATATGATTTTTAACATTGAATTCATATACTTATTTCACAACATCACGAGCATCAGAAAAATTATATAATTGTAATGGAGGTATTTAAAAAAAACTTTGATTGTAAAAGTAATAGCTAATATTTAATTACATAATCTGAAAGTAAATAATTTATGTTGTGAACAAAATCATTCAGCTAATAATTAATTAAATAGTTCACAACATAAAAAGCCTCAAACAATTATTTGCATTGAAACGATCAAATTATTTTTACTTCATATTTTGTAAAGATTTAAACTTTCATTTCTGAACTTTTTGATTTATTAATAATCTTTTGAAATGATTCCAGAAAATTTAAATTTTAATAGAATCAATCATTTCAAAATATTAAAAGCATTTAAGAATTATTTTCTTGGAAATATTCAAATAATTTTTACTTTATATTTTTTTTAAATTTATAATTGCATTACCTAAAATTTAAATTATTAATAACCTTTTATACAAATTTTATATCAAAATAAAACATATGTACATATAATTTTGAAAACTGAATTCATACAATCATTTCACATCATCTCAAATATTTTAAAAAATTAAAAAATTTTAATGAAAGTATATTAAATAAAAAATAAACTTGTATTATTCAAATTATAGCCAATATTCAATTGCATAACCTTAAAGTAAATAGTCAATTCATGTAACTTAAATGAAGAATATTAAACTTCAATCTTGATGTAATTCAATATTGTGAACAAAATTAATCGGCTAATAGTTAATTGATCAGTTTAGAATATAAAAAGCATTAAACAATTATTTGTATTGAAACATTTCAATAATTTTTACCTTATATGTATTTTTTAATTTAAACTTTCCTTTTTTGAAATTTGATTTATTAATAAGCTTTTAACTAATTCGAGAAAATGTGAGTCTTAACAGAATTCGTTAATAATTAAATAATGAGTTAAGAACATAAAAAGCATTAAATAGTTATTTTCATTGACATATTCAAACAACTTTTATTTAATATTTTTCTGAAAATTTTATTCATTAATAACCTTTTAAACTAATTTCATAAAAAATTAAGACATGTGTGTATATAATTTTGAAAATTGAATTTAGATACTCATTTTCCAACATCAGAAGCATTTTGAAAATTATGTAACTGGAATAGGGGTATTTCAAATATAAATAAACTTTTATTATACAAATTATAGCCAATATTCAATTACATAACCTTGAAGTAAATGATCAATTTATGTACTTAATTTTACAAAAATTCAAATTTAATCTTTATGTAATTTAATATTGTTAAAAAAATTAATCAGCTAATAATTACTTAAACTGTTCATAACATAGAAAGCATTGAATTATAATTTTCATTTTTACATTGAAATAATTTTTACTGGACATTTTTTTAAAGTTTTTCCTCTCATTTCTAAAAATTTGATTTAATAGTAACTTTTTATACTATTTTCAGAAATAATTGAAACATTTTTATTTATAATTTTGAAAATTGAATGCAGATACTCATTTCACAACATCAGAATGATTTGAAGATTTATGTAATTTATTGAAATAGTGCTATTTCAAATATAAACTTTTATTATGTAAATTCTATCCAGTAATCAGTTATAGAACCTTCTAGTAAATAATCAATTTATACTGCTTAATTTTCATTTCTAAATATTTTATTTAATAATAACTTTTCAAACTTATTCCAGAAAATGTAAGTTTTAATTGAATTAGGTAATCATTAATTAATCAGTTCACAACATAGAAAGCATTAAAGAAATATTTTCATTGAAACATTTAAATAAGTTTTACATTATATTTTTCTTTAAATTTGAAAGCCATTTCTATACATTTAATTTATTAATAACCTTTTAAAACATTTAAAAAAAATAAAAATATATGTAGTACATATAGTTTTGAAAATTGAATTCAGATACTCATTTCACAACATAACAAGAATCAGAAAAAAATTATATAATTATAATAGAGTTATTTAAAAGAAAAAATAAACTTTAATTATAAAAGTAATAGCTAATATTCAATTACAGAATATGAAAGTGAATAATCAATTTGTGTTACGTAATTTAGAACAATTTGAATTCGATCTTTATGTAATTTGATACTGTGAACGAAGTTAATCGGCTAATAATTAATTCAACAGTTCACAACATAAAAAACCTCAAACAAGTATTTTCATTGAAACAATCAAATTATTTTTACTTCATATTTTTTAAAGATTTAAACTTTCATTCCTAAATATTTTGATTTATTAATAATCTTTTGAAATGATTCCAGAAAATTTAAGTTTTAATAGAATCAATGAATAATTAATCATTTCAAAATATAAAAAGCATTCAAGAATTATTTTCATTGAAATATTCAAATAATTTTTACTTTATATTTTCTTAAATTTGGAATTGCATTACTTAAAGTTTAAATTATTAATAACCTTTTATACAAATTTTATAAAAAAAAATTAAACGTATGTACATATAATTTTGAAAATTAAGTTTAGATACTCATTTCACAACATCATAAACGATTTAAAAAAATTATATAATTGTAATAGAGATAGGTTAAATATAAATAAACTTTTATTATACGAAGTGTATCCAATATTCAATTACATCACCCTAAAATAAATAATTAATTTATGTTACTTATTGTAAAAAAATTAAAATTCAATCTTTACGTAATTTAATATTGTAAAAAAGTTAATCAGCTAATAATTAATTAATCTGTTCATAACATAAAAAGCATTGCAGAATTATTTTCATTTAAGCATTCAAATAATATTTACTTATTATTTTTCTAAAAATTTGAATGATTAAAAACCTTTTAGTCTATTCCAGCAAAAAAATATATGTGCATATAATTTCAAAATCAGAATGCAGATAGTCATGTCACAACATCACAAAAATTTGCATAAATTGTATAATTGAAATAGAGGTATTTTAAACATTAAGAAACTTTTATTATACAAATTATAACAATAATTACATAACCTTGAAGTAAATTATCAATTTATGTACTTGACTTAAAAAATTAAACATTTAACCTCTGCAATTTGATATAGAAAAAAAATTAATCAGTCAATAATTAATTAAACTGTTCATAACATAAAAAGCTTTAAACTGTAATTTTGATTCAAATATGTAAATAATTTTCACTGCACATTTTTTTTTAAATTGTAACTTTTATTTCTGAAAATTTGATTTATTAGCAACCTTTATAATAATTTCATAAAAAATGAAAACATATTTACATATAATTTTAAAAATTGAATGTAGATACTCATTTCACAACATCATCATGATTTGAAAAATTATGTAATTGAAATAGTGGTATTTAAAATTTAAGTCAACTTTTATTATGCAAATTATATCCAGTAATCAATTATATATCCTTCAAGTAAATCATCCATTTATGTTACTTAATTTGAAGAAACTAAATTTTAATCTTAATTTTTTATTTAATATTCTTAAAACATATTTAGCTAATAATTAATTAATCATTTCACAAAATAAGATGCATTGAACTATAATTTTCACTGAAGGATTCAAATAACTTTTACTTTTTTTTCAATTTAAAATTTCATTTCTAAAATTTGATTTCATTATAACCTTTTAAACTAATTCCAGAAAATGTAAGTCTTAGTAGAATCAGTTAATAAGTAATTAAAACTTTAAACCGCACAAAAGAAAAATCAAAATTCAATTTTCATGTAGTTTAATATTGTGAAAAAATGAATGAGTTATTAATTAATTAATTAATCAGGTTACAACATAAAAATCAATCAGCAATTATTTTCATTGAAACATTCAAATAAATTTTACTTTCTATTTTTGTAAAAATTAGAATTCTTAATAACATCTTAAACTAAATTCAGAAAAAATGAAAACATAATTTTAAAAATTAAATTTGGCTACTCATTTCACATCATAAAAACTTACAAAAATTCCACAATTGGAATAGAGGTATTTTAAAAATAAATAAAATGTTATTAAACACATTGTAAGTGCATATAATTTCAAAATCAGAATTCAGTTACTCATTTCACAATATCACAAGAAGTTTCAAAAATAATATAATTGGAATAGAGGTATTTTATACATTAAGAAACTTCTATTAGACAAATTATAGGCAATATCCAATCACATAACCTTGTAGTAAATAATCAATTCATGTACTTAATTTAAAAAAAAATTAAAATTTAATCTTTATGTAATTTAATATTGTGAAAAAAATTAATCAGCTAATAATTAATTAAACTGTTCATAACATAAAAAGCATTAAACTATAATTATCTCACTCATTTCTGAAAATTTGGTTTATCAGTAGCTTTTTATACTAACTTCAGAAAAATTAAAACATATTTACATATAATTTTGAAAATTGAATGTAGATACTCATTTCACAACAACATTAAACAATTATTTTCATTGAAACATTCAGATAATTGTTACATTATATTTTTCTTTAAATTTTAAACTGTATTTGTATACATTTCATTTATTAATAACCGTTTGAACTGATTAAAAACAAAAATTAAAATATATGTACATACCATTTTTAACATTGAATTCATATACTCATTTCACAACGTCACAAGCATTAGAAAAAATCATATAATTGTAATAGAGGTATTTAAAAAAAACTTTGATTGTAAAAGTAGTAGCTAATATTCAATTACATAATCTGAAAGTAAATAATCAATTTATGTTAATTACTTAAAAAAATAAATTCAATATTTATGTAATTTAATATTGTGAAGAAAATAATTCAGCTAATAATTAATTAAATAGTTCATAACATAAAAGCATTTAAAAAAATATTTTCGCTGAAACATTCAAATAATTTTTATTTTATATATTTTTTTAAATTTTTGAACTTTTCTTTTTTTAAATTTGATTTATTAATAATCTTTTAACTAATTCAAGAAAATGTAAGTTTAAAAAAAATCCAAATTTCAAGTTCGGTAGCCTCAAATTATCATTTCCAAATCAAAAGGATCTTGAATTAAATAATTTATGAACTCATAACAGTATTTTAATTTCCAATCTAGAAATTTAAATTTAAGATGGTCTCAGATTTATTTGCGCTTGAATTGAAAAAAAAGAAGAAATTGTACGTCTTTGGCTGGAACTTTGATTATTTTGAAAGGGAATTAATTCCATTTTCTATGAATAGATTTAAAAGCCGTCAAATTTTATTGTTTTTCAATTCGAAAGCCATCTAGTTAAAAAAAATTTAATATTGAAATCGTTCAAATTAAAAAAAAATCCAAATTTAGAGTTCGGTAGCCTCAAAGTATCAAGGCTTTCCAAATCAGAAGGAACTTGAATTAAATAATTTATGAATTCATAACAGTATTTAAATTTCCAAGCTAGAAATATAAATTTAAATATAAATTTCCGGAACTAGAAGTGGTATCTTATCTAAAATCGAAACTAGTAAATTTTTCTATCTCTATCTTTTTCTCTCACAAGTCTAAGAAGAAACCAAGTGTCCTGGATTCGTATTACGTAAATACGATCACTCTACTTTCATCGCTAATTTGTTATGTACACCTTTTTACGAGCGCAAAGATAAAACTTGAAACTTCCTGACACCAACACAAAAATCTTTATAATCCTGCTCCAACTTTCTGAATGTTTTAATTTTTTCTTAGATTTATCAACGAAAACCCCCTGTTTTCAAGATCATTTTTTTCACGTAAATGCGAACTGAATTAATTATTTATTTATTTAATTATTGGTTATCCAATAAGCAAATCCAGCTGCTTAATATCTAATGTTAATACTTTTTAATTTAAAAATCTACAACTATTCTACTATATTTGGTTGAAAATTTAATTATTTTGTTGGAAATTTAACTATTTTCTTAAAAATTAATATTTTTTGGACAAAAATTCAACTGCAACTGCTTTTGTTTAAAGTTTAATCTTTTTTGTTTGAAAATTCGAGCCTTTGGTTAAAAATTCATCTTTGTATGTTGAAAATTTAACTATTTGTTTAAAAATTCAACTATTTTGTTGAAAATGGAATTAATTTGTTGAAAATTCAACTAATTGGTTAAAAAGTCAACTATTTTGTCGAAAATTTAATTATTTTATTGAAAGATCAACTATTTTGATAAAAAGCCATTTTTTAATCGAAAATACGACTCTTTTATTAAAAATTCATCTTTGAATGTTGAAAAAACTATTTTGTTAAAAATTCAACTATTTTGTTCAAAATTTAATTATGTATTTTGTTGAAAATTCAACTATTTGGTTAAACATTCAACTATTTTGATAAAAAGCCTTTTTTTTAATTAAAATTTTTTTTTTTTTAATTTGTATTAAAAATTTTAATCTTTTGTTAAAAATTCAACTATGTTGAAAGTTTAATTATTTTGTTGCAAATTCAACTATTTGGTTGAAAAGTCAACTATTTTGTTGAAAATTTAATTATTTTGTTGAAAATTCAACTATTTTGATAAAAAGCCATTTTTTATTGTAAATACGACTCTTTTATTAAAAATTCATCTTTGTATGTTGAAAAAACTATTTGGTTGAAAATTCAATTATTTTGATAAAAAGCCTTTTTTTTAATCGAAAATACGACTCTTTTATTGAAAATTTTAATCTTTTGTTAAAAATGCAACTATTTTGTTGAAAATTTAATTATTTTTT
>CAKNYM010050082.1:51698-113864 GCA_932195095.1 Andricus curvator
TATTATGTTGAAAATTCAACTATTTTGATAAAAAGCCTTTTTTTTAATTTTTTAAAATTGTTATTAAAAATGTTAATCTTCTGTTAAAAATTCAACTATTTTGTTGAAAGTTTAATTATTTTGTTGCAAATTCAACTATTTGGTTAAAAAGTCAACTATTTTGTTGAAAATTTAATTATTTTGTTGAAAATTTAATTATTTTGTTAAAAAGCCATTTTTTTAATCGATAATACGACTCTTTTATTAAAAATTCATCTTTGTATGTTGAAAATTTAACTATTCGGTTAAAAATATTCCACTATTTTATTCAAAATTTAATTATTTTGTTGAAAATTCAACTATTTTGATAAGAAAACCAATTTTTTAATCGAAAATTTTGTTAAAAATTCAACTATTTTGTTGATAATTAATTATTTTGTTGAAAATTCAACTATTTTGATAAAATCCATTTTTTTATCGAAAATACGATTCTTTTATTAAAAATTCATCTTTGTATGTTGAAAATTTAACTATCCGATTAAAAATTCAACTATTTTGATAAAAAGCCATTTTTTATCGAAAATACGACACTTTTATTGAGAATTTTAAGCTTTTGTTAAAAATTCGACTATTTTGTTGAAAATTTAATTATTTTATTGAAAATTCAACTATTTGGTTAAAAATTCAACTATGTTGATAAAAAGCCTTTTTTTAAATCGAAAATACCACTCTTTTAGTAAAAATTTTAATCTTTTGTTAAAAATTCAACTGTTTTGTTGAAAATTTAATTATTTGGTTGAAAATTCAACTATTTGGGAAAAACCAAACTATTTTGTTGAAAATTCAACTATTTGGTTAAAAAGTCAACTATTTTTTTGAAAATTTAATTATTTTGTTGAAAATTCAACTATTTTGATAAAAAGTCATTTTCTTATCGAAAATACGACTCTTTTATAAAAAATTCGTCTTTTTGGATAGAAAATTCGTGCTTTTGCATTTAAAATTCATCTTTTGGTAGAAAAGTAATTTTTGGGTTGAATGCTAATTCTTTTTAATTGAAAAATCTTCTACTGTATTTTTTATTTATAATTTTTCTCTTTTGGTTAAAAATTCAACTTTTTGGTCAAAGTTTAATTATTTTATTGAAAATTCAACTATTTTGTCAAAAAGCCATTTTTAATCGAATATACAATTGTTTTGTTGAACATTTGTCTTTTTGGATCGAATTTTGTTTCGTTTTGGATTGAAAGTTACTTTTTTTTTATTGAAAAAAAATACTATCATATTTTTGGTTCAGAATTCATCTCCTTGTTTGAAAATTTGTCTATTTTGTTGAAAACATGTTTTTTTTGTTGACAATTAATTTTTTTACACAAAATTTAACTATTCCATTTTTTGTTGAAAGTTGATGTTTTTTAATTAAAAATTCATCTTTTTCTTGGAAAATTCAAATATTTTGTTGAAAATTCAAGTATTTTCTTAAAAAATTAACTATTTGATTAACAATGCAACTATTTTTGGTTGAAGTTGAATTTTTTAGTTCGAAAATTCATCTTTTTTAAGTGGACAATTGAACTATTTTTTTGAAAGTGCCATTTTTTGTTTACTTGAAATCTTAGGAATATGGCACCTACATTAAGTTTATTTAAAAGAATTTATTAAAAAAAAAATTTATTAAAGAATTTATTTATGGCAACGGCCATACCACGCTGGAAACACCAGTTCCCGTTAGATCACTGAAGTTAAGCAGTGTTGGGCGCGGTTAGTACTTGGATGGGTGACCGTCTGATACTACTGCGTTGCTGTTGGCGGTGGTGGGTGTGGTGAGCCCACACTTGTAGTTATTTACTACAAGAAACTATCCACCTAGAAACACTACCCATTTTCGAAAAATTCCCCCGTTTTGAGAGCTAGCATTTTGGGCTCTGAAATCTGTTTTTTTTTTTTTTTTTATAATTTTTGAAGGCTTTGGAAGTAGAGGATATGAAAATTTTGAAACATTTGAAAATTTTGGAAATTTTCAGTATATATGTTAAATTTTCAATAAATTTGTTTTTCATGAAACTAATAAAGAATCTCTTCATTTCCAGGCGGCTCGTGAAGACTTATCAGCCCAAAAAGAAAGAGGAAGAAGATTATCAGTGAGTATTTCCTACTTTCATTCTAGACTAAAAATAAAAAACAGTAAGTTGATATCATAGTCTCATTTCTAGGGCATTTTAAATCAGAAGACTCAGAAAAAAAGATTCTTTGATTCAAAGAAATTTCTTTTGATTCAAAGAAAATTTTTCTTTTACTAAAAATGTGTTTCTTTATTTTGGTTAAATGAAAAAAATATATATATTTTAAAGAAACGGTTTTTTAAATTTAAAGAACCGTTCTTGTTATTTCCGTTTTTTTATTTTTTACTAGACGCACTAATTAGCCATTCTTTAGAAAAAAATCTACTAAATGGAACTACTTCGTTACAATTTAACGATTTTGTTAACATTTTTTAAATTATTTTTTTAACTGAAAATTTAACTACTATTCCATGTTTGGTTGAACATTTATCTTCTGCAGTTGAAAATTCAACTATTTGGTTGAAAATTCATGTATTTTATTAAAAATTAATTTTTTTGGTTCAAAATTAGTTTTTTTATTGAAAATTAAATTTAAATATATCATATTTGTATGAACATTAATTCTGCATTTTGTTGAAGGTTTGTCTTTTGTGGTAGAATATTAATCTTCTTCGTGACTAATTCACCTTTTTGGTTGAAAATACATGTATTTTGTTAAAAATTATTCTTTTTTGGTAGAAAATTATTTTTTTATTCAAAATTAATTTTTCTTTGGTTGAAAATTAGTTTTTTTTACTGAAAATTAATTTTTTTAACTAAAAATCTAACTTTTGTTGTCGAAATTGTTTTTTGATAGACATTTAATCTTTTTGATAAAAAATTCACTTGTTTGGTTGAAACTTAAGTATAAACTTAAAATTAAACTATTCTATTTTTCGTTGAAAATTTATCTTTTTTAGTTGAAAATTTGTCTTTGTTTGGTAGCAATATAACCTTTTTGGTTGAAAATTCAATTATTAAGTTGAAAATTCCATTAAAAATTAAAATATTTGGTTTAAAATTCACGTATTTTGTTAAAAATTATTTTTTTTTCGTAGAAAATTAGTTTTTTTATTGATAATGAATTTTTCTTTGGTTGAAAATTTAACTATTTCTTCGATAATTTATTTTATTTGCTTAAAAACGCATTTCTCTAACTGAAAATTAAACTATTCTATTTTTTGTTGAAAATTGATCTTTTTTATTTGAAAATTCATCTATTTTGTTGAAAAATGATCTTTTTTGGTAGAAAATTAACCTTTTTGGTTGAAAATTCCATTAAAAATTAGAATATTTGGTTAAAAATTCATGTATCTTGTTAAAAATTATTCTTTTTTGGTAGAAAATTTTTTTTTAATCAATTTTTCAACTAAAAATTTACCTATTCAATTTTTTGTCGACATTTTTTTTGTAGACATTTAATTTTTTTGGTTGAAAATTCATCTGATAGGTTGAAAATTTAACTATTTCGTTGAAAATGTATTTTATTTGGTTAAAAAACTTATTTCTCTAACTTAAAATTAAACTATTCTATTTTTTCTTGAAATTTTTTTTTTAGTTGAAAATTAATCTATTTTGTAGAAAAATTGTCTTCTTTTTGGTAGCAATATAACCTGTTTGGTTAAAAATTCCATTAAAATTTAAAATATTTTGTTTAAAATTCACGTATTTTCTTAAAAATTATTCTTTTTTGGTAGCAAATTAATTTTTTTGGTTGAAATTTCATTTCTTTTATAAGAAAATTTTTTTTCCATCCAAAATTAATTTTTTTAATTAAAAATTTAACTATTCAATTTTTTGTCGAAAATTGGTTTGTATGTACATTTAATCTTTTTACTTAAAACATCATCTGTTTGGTTGAAAATTTAACTATTTCGTTGGAATTTATTTTATTTGGTTAAAAACTTATTTCTCTGACTTAAAATTAAACTATTTTATTTTTTGTTGAAAATTGATCTTTTTTAGTAATTAT
Source organism: Andricus curvator (assembly GCA_932195095.1). Taxonomy (NCBI): domain Eukaryota; kingdom Metazoa; phylum Arthropoda; class Insecta; order Hymenoptera; family Cynipidae; genus Andricus; species Andricus curvator. The sequence goes on from CAKNYM010050082.1 coordinate 55,752, forward strand.
GTATTTTTTTGGTATAACCTTTTTGGTTGAAAATGGAACTATTTGGTTAAAAATTTATGTTTTTGATTGAAAATGCACCATTTTAGTTAAAAGTTCATTTTTTTCGTTAATAATTTAACAAATTTTGTTGAAAATTCTCTTTTTTTTGTTGACAATGAATTTTTGATTAAAAATGTAGCTATTTCATTTTTGCTAGAAAATTGCTCTTTTTCAGTTAAAAATTCACTTACATATTTGAAAGAATCTCTCTTGGTTAAAAATTCAACTCTTCTGTTGAAAATTCTTATTTTTTGGTTTCATTTAACAGTTTTTTATTGAAAATTTAAAAAAAATGGAAATATCAACTATTACACTTTTTGTTCAAAATTCATTTTCAACCGAAAGATTAATTTTCTACTAAAAAAGAATAATTTTTAACAAAATACATGAATTTTCAAGCAAATATTTTAATTTGTAATGGAATTTTCAGTCTAATAGTTTCGTTGAACTTTCAACCAAAAAGGTTAATTTTCTTACCAAGAAAAGACAAATTTTTAACAAAATAGATGAATTTTTAACTAAAGAAGATAAATTTTCAAGCAAATAAAATAAATTTTCAATGAAATAGTTAAATTTTCAACCAAACAAATGAATTTTCTACCAAAAAAATTAAATGCCTGTAAAGAAAAAATTTCGAAATAAAATGGAATAGTTAAATTTTTAGTTACAAAAATTAATTTCCGATAACAAAACTAAATTTCAACCAAAGAAATGAATTTTCAACTAACAAGATTAATTTTCTATCAAAAAAGAATAGTTTTTAACAAAATATATTAATTTTCAACCAAATATTTTAATTTTAACTCGAATTTTCAACTTAATAATTGAATTTTCAAACAAAAAGGCACAAAATACAAAGTTGCATCAAAATACAGAAAAATATTTCGTTGAAAATTCATGTATTTTCTTTTTTTGGTAGAAAATTAGTTTTTTTATTGAAAATTAATTTCTCTTTGATTGAAAATGAGTGTTTTTATTGAAAATCAATTTTTTTAACTACAAATTTAACTCAATATTTTATCAATTTTTTTCTTTGATAAGACATTTATTCTTTTTGATAGAAAATTCATTTGTTTGGTTGAAAATTTAACTTATTCGTTGAAAATTTATTTTATTTGCTTGAAAACTTATTTTTCTAACTGAAAATTTAACGATTCTATTTTTTGTTGAAAATTGATCTTTTTTATTATAAAGTTCATATTTTTGGTTGAAATTTTGTCTTTTTTTGGTAGCAATATAACCTTTTTGGTTGAAAATTGAACTATTTGGTTAAAAATTTCTTTTTTGATTGAAAATGCATCATTTGAGTTAAAAGTTTTTTTTTTTTTTTTAAAAAATTTTTTTGAGAATTCGTTTTTTTACAATGAATTTTTTATTAAAAATGTACCTATTTCATTTTTGCTAGAAAATTGATTTCTTTCAGTTAAAAATTCACTTATTTTGTTGAAAATTCGTATTTTTTAGTCGAAAATTCAATTATTTTGGTAGAAATTATATTATCAATATTATTATATTAATTATATATATTTTTTGGTTTAATTTAACAGTTTTTTTATTGAAAATTTAAAAAATAATTATGGAAATATCAACTATCACACTTTTTTCGAAAATTCAATTTTTTTATCAAAGATTCATCAGTTTGGTTGACAATTTAACTATTTTGTTGCAGATTTTTTTTCTTGGTTGAAAATTAATTATTCCAACAGGAAATGTAATAATAAAATTTTAAATTAATAAATCTGAAACTCGATTCGTCATTATGTGTGAATTTGGCAACATTCCTTCGGATTTTTCAAATTACCGAATCATTAAGAAGCGATAAGAAGGCTTTCGATATTTTCGTGACACACCTATTTTTTCGAGAAACATTTGTAATATTAATTTCTCGTTTTAAAAAATCTCACGGTATAAAATTATATGAAAAAATAAGAGTTATTTATACTAATGGTGTGATAGAAAACAGACTCGTCTGTTATGGAGTGCGTGGGAGGCGAGTTATACGTAATTTCAGAAGCGCACTTGAATGTAATGTATGAACCGATTAATCATTTTCGTTGATCTCGATCATTATTTGAGACTGCAGTCGACTTTCGAAACCAGTCACGTACCCAATATCTGCACCGCTCGAGATTAATTTATTTTTATAATTAAGTCAGAAAAAAGATTCTTTGATTCATACAAAATTTCTTTGAGTCAAAGAAAAATATTAATTACCTCTCTGTTAAAGATTTTTTTTTTATTTAAAGAAATTTCTAGGGTTCTTATGATAAAAAAAACGCTGAAAGTCAGTGAAAATTCAGGGATTTTGAAAAAAATCTTACAAAATTCAGAAATATTTGAAAATTAAAAAAAAATTAATTTTGATATGAAATTGTTTTATTCTATTTATAAAAGATTCTATGTTAAAAATGTTACAAGACTAAGATTGTGTTCTCTGAATATTAATGCTCAGGGAAAATGAAAAATTGGTCAGGAAAAAATAAGGAAATTTTGAAAATTAAGTTTTTGCGGCCATCCTGGTGTAATATTCTTGTCTATAATATAATTTATTTGCCTTGTATTTCTGTTTATATATTTTTTTGCAGTGAATTCCTCCTGAGGATTATATTTTTAGTCGTAAATTTTATTTTTTGGTGTTTTTAAAAAACTGTTTTGTTGAAAATTAGTCTTTTTTGGGTTGAAAATTCAACTATTTTGGCAGAAAATTAACTTTTTGTTGCAAATTCAACTAAAATATCTTTTTTGGTTGAAAATTCATCTTTTTGATTTAAAAATTAATCTGTTTTAGCAGAAATTCTATATTTTTCGGATAAATAGGTTTTTTTTCGGTTCAAAATTAATCTTCTTTATTTGAATGAAAATGCGTTTTTTTGTTAAAAATTAATTTTTTAGTTGAAAATTCATCTTTTTGGTTGAAAGTTGAACTATTTTGTTGAAAATTAATGCTTTTTAATTGAAAATTCAACTACTTCTGGGTAAAAGTTGAATTAAATTATTCAATTTTTGTTTGTTTAAGGTTCTTCGTCTTTTCGGTTTAAATATTCATCTGTTTTAGCAGAAATTCCATATTTTTCGGATAAATAGGTATTTTTTTCGTCCAAAATTAATCTTCTTTATTCGAATGAAAATTCGTTTTTTTTTGTTGTTAAAAATTAATTTGTTAGTTGAAAGTAAAACTATTTTGTTGAAAATTAATCCTTTTTAATTGAAAATTCAACTACTTCTGGGTAAAAGTTGAATTAATTTGTTAATTTTTTTTTCAAGGTTTACTTCTTTGCCTGAAAATTTAACTTTTATTCTGAAAATTATTTTTTTGTTGTTGTTGAAAATAAAACTGCTTTACATAAAATTCGTCTCTTTTTCTTCGACTGAAAAATCTTTATTTGTTGAAAGTTTATCTCTTTGGTTGAAATTTTAACTATTTTGTTGAAAATTGATCTTTTTTTTATTGAAAATTGAACTACTTGGGTAAAAGTTGAATTACTTTGTTAAAAATTTATTTTATTTTCGGTTCAAGGTCTACCTTTTTGCTTGAAAATGTAACTATTTTGCGAGCTATTTTGTTGAAAATTCGTTTTTTGTTTTGATTGAAAATTAAAATTTTTTGTCCTAAATTAAACTGTTTTACTGAAAAATCGTTTTTTTTTCTTTCTTGGCTGAAAAATCTTTATTTATTGAAAGTTCGTCTTTTTAGTTGGAAAATTCATTATTATTTAGTTGAAAATTGATCTCTTTGGTTAAAAATTTGACTATATTGTTGAATATTCGCTCTTTTTTTTAATTAATTTTTTACTAAAAATATAACTTTTCCATTTATGGTTGAAAATTGATCTTTTTTAGTGGAAAATTCAACCTTTTGTTTGAAAGTTCATTAATCTTCTTTTTTGAAAATTTAAAAAATTCAACTATTTGTTGCAAAGTTAATATAATTTGTAATTCAACTATTTTGATAGTCAATTAATTTCTTTGGTGAAAAATTTAACTATATTGTTTAAAAGTCGGTTTCTTTTTGGCTGAAAATTAATTTTTTTAATTGAAAATTTAATTATTCCATTTTTAGTTGAAATTTTTTTTAGTTGTAAATTCAATTAGGTTAAAAGTAGAACTGCTTTGTTAAAAATTCAGTATTCTCGTTTAAGATACTTGATTTTAGCTAAAAAGTGTTTTGCTTGAAAATTTAAGTATTTTCTTGAATATTAGTTTTTTTTGGTTAAAAATTGAAATATTTCATTTTTGGTGAAAATATGTCTTTCTTAGATGAACATTCATGTATTTTGTTGAAAATTCTTTTTTTTTTTCTGTAGAAAATTAATCTTCTTCGTGGAAAATTCAGGATTTTGGTTAAAAATTGAATTATTTGGTGAAAAGTTATCTACTTTATAGAAAATTCAACAATTTTCTTGAAAAGCCTTTTTTTTTTGGTTGAAAATTCAACTGTTTTGTTGTTTTGTTGAAAATTATTTTTTTTATTTGAAAGTATAATTATTCCATTTTTAGCTGAAAATTCAACTATTACATTTTTGGTGAAAATTGATCTTTTTTAGTAGAAAATTCATGTTAGTTGAAATTTCGTGTTTTTTTGGTAAAAAATTAAGATTCTTGCTTCAAAACTCATTTTTTTTATTAAAAGCTTAATTGTTTTGTTTAATATTTAACTATTTGGTTAAAAATTCTTATATTTTGTTCAAAAATCATTTTAGTCAATTTTAGATAAATTAATCATTTTAGTTGAAAATTCATCTCTTTGGTTGCAAATTTAACTATTTTCTTGAAATCTCGTCATTTTTGGTTTACTCCAACTGTTTTTGATTTAAAATTAAAATCTGTTTTGGTTGAAATATACATTATTCCATTTTTCGTTAAAAATTTATCTCTTTTAGTTAAAAATTAATCTCCTTTGTATAAAATTCAAAAATTCGTGTAAAAGTGTTTTTTTGGGTGAAGATTCTTTATCTTAGTTTAAAATTCATCTCTTTTATTGAAAATGTAACTATTTTGTTAAAAATTGCTATTTTTTTGTTGAAATTTTTTTTTAACTGGAAATTTAACGTTCCATTTCAAGGTTCATAATTTTTAGTTTAAAATTCATCTCTTTGGTTGAAAATTGAACTATTTCGTTGAAAATTTATTTTATTTAGTTACAAAAGTTTTTGGTTGGGAATTTATATTTTTTAGTTGAAAATTTCTCTTCTTTGTAGAAATCTTTTTTTGCAATATAACCTTTTTGGTTGAAAATTCAACTATCAGGTGGAAAATTCAATTAAAAATTAAAATATTTGGTTGAAAATTCATGTATTTTAATAAAAAAATTTCTTTTTTGGTAGAAAATTAATTTTTTAACTAAAAATTTAACTTCAATTTTTCGTTGACATTTTTTTTATAGAGATTTAATATTTTTAGTTGAAAATTCATCTGTTTGGTTAAAAATCTAACTATTTTGTTGGAACTTTATATTATTTGGTTAAAAACTTATTTCTCTAACTTAAAATTAAACTATTCTATTTTTTCTTGAAAATTTATCTTTTTTAGTTGAAAGTTCATTTATTTTTTTGGAATTTTCTCTTTTTTTTTTGATAGCAATAGAACCTTTTTGGGTGAAAAGTTAATTATTTGGTTAAATTTGTTTTTACTGTAGAGGCATCATTTTAGTTAAAACTTCATTTCTTTGGTTAAAAATTTAACAAATTTTGTTGAAAATTCGTTTTTTTGTTGTTGTTGAAAATGAATTTTTTATGAAAATTGTAGCTATTTAATTTTTGCTAGAAAATTGATCTTTTTCAGTTAAAAATTATCTTATTTTGTTGAAAGCTCGTATTTTTTAGTCGAAAATTCAATTATTTTGGTAAAAATATATATACTTTTTCAAATTACAGAGTTAATTTTATTATTATCGTTAAAAATCGCATCTATTTGGTAGAAAATTAATCTGTTTTGTTTGAGGATTCAAACTGTTTTGTTGGAAATCCTTTTTTTTTTGTTGAATTCAACTATTTTTCGTATAAAATTAATGTCCTTTTTGGTTAAAATAGTAAATATCACGTTTTTCGTTTTTCAAAATTCATTCATTTGGTTGATGATTCATCATTTTAGTTGAAAAACTTTTTGTTTCAAAATTTAATTATTTTGTTGAAAATTATGTTTTCTAGTTGAAAATTAATTGTGTTAACTAAAAATGTAACTCGTACATGTTTTGTTCAAAATTTATCTTCTCAATTTGAAAATTCAAATATTTGGTTTAAAATTCCTGTATTTTATTGAAAATTCTATTTTTGTGGGAGAATATTTAATCTTCTTGGTGACTAATTCATCTTTTTGGTTTAAAATTCCTTTAAAAATTCAAATATTTGGTTGAAAATTCATGTAATTTGTTAAAAATTCATCTATTTTGGTAGAAAATTCATCTTATTGGTTGAAAATTCATCTTTCCGGTTGAAAATTATTTTTTTCTTATTTAGAATTAATTTTTTTAACTGAAAATGTAACTGTTCCATTTTTTGTCGAAAGTTTTTCTTTTTTGATAGAAATTTAATCTTCTTGAGTGAAAATTATACTATTTCGTTGAAAATTTACTTGAATTTTATTGAAAATTATTTTTGTTTACCGAAAATTCAACTTATTGTTGATAATCCGTCTTTTTTTGGTAGAAGAGTACTCTCATTAGTTGAAACTTTATCTATTTGGTGAAAAATTAATTTCTTTAGTTGAAAATTTAAATATTTTATTGAAAATTTGTTTATTTTTTGGTTGAAAATTTATTTCACTAACAGAAAATTTATCTTTTTAGTTGAAAATTCATGTATTTGTTTAAAAATTAAATTTTTTCAGTTGAAGATTTATCATTTTATTTAAAAATCCACTTCAACTATTCCATGTACCTGAAGTTCTGAACGTTCAAATGAACGAAATATTTTTTCCCAATTCTATTTTATCTACAAATATTGTTCCAAACACAATTTAAAATAATGCAATATCATTTTTTTTTGTAATCTTTTTTTTATAATATAATAGAATTCATTTTTTAGCACTCTTTCTAGTATAAAAAGCCATCAATTAAAAATTTCGTTTATTTGAACGTTCTTAACTTCAAGCGCATAACTATTTCGTTTTTTGTGGAAAATGTACCTTTTTTGATAGAAATGTATCTTTTTCGTTAAAAAATTATCTGTTAAGAATTCAATTCTTTGGTTGAAAAATAACTATTTCGTTTAAAATTCGTCTTTTTGTTGATAGAAAATTCATCTTTTTCGTTGGAAATTCCGGATTTTCATTTTCTCTTCCGGCATATTTTCCCAGATTGTAATTTTCTCTTCCGGCATATTTTGCAAACAGAATTAATGAATTTGAACATTGTTATTATTATTAATTATTAAAAGTTTGTTCTTTTTTCGTGCAGGTACAGTCCTTGTCGAGCTTTTAGGAAAGAATTGAACGAAGTGAATGACCAGGCCGGACAGAGAGAAGTGATCGCAGAAAATCTGCAGGATACAGTATTACGAGAATTGTACATTCTCGTCAAGGAATTCAAAGAGGATAGGAAAAAGTATCTCCAGGAAGGGGCCAGACTCCGGGCGAGTTTGGCTGCCCAAATCGGGAATTTGGAGCGGGCAAGGAAAGCCTACGAAAAGGCTTTTCGAGAAGCAGAACGTGCCCTGGAAAATTACCAGAGGGCGGATGCTGACTTCAATCTCTCGAGAGCTGAGGTTCATTTTCATTTATTTAAACAAAACAATTATTTTTTTCATTATTTTGAATAATTTTTTCCTGAAAAAAGATCTTCTTTCGCTCCGCTGGGAATCGAACCACAGAACTACTGATTTCCGGTCAGGTGCTTTCCCATTAAGCTACTAGAGAGATCGAGAGAAGAAACTTTTTTCAGAAATACACGCATTATTTTGCTAGATGGTACAAATCAAATTTTTCACGAAATCTGTATTATCATTAGAGAATAACAGAAAATATTTAACGTCTTTTCAGACTAGATGGAGCTGTGCAAGAAAAATTATTTTAAATAATTTTTTCATTTATAATAATTTGATTTGTACCGTCTAGCAAAATAATACGTGTATTTCTGAAAAAAGTTTCTTCTCTCGGTCTCTCTAGTAGCTTAATGGGAAAGCAACTGATCGGAAATCAGTAGTTCTGTGGTTCGCTTCCCAGCGAAGCGAAAGGAGAAGATCTTTTTTCAGAAAAAAATTATTCAAAATAATTTTTCGTTCATAGCTCCATCTAGTCTGAAAAGACGTTAAATATTTTCTGTTATTCTCGAATGATAATACAGATTCCTTGAAACATTTTTTAAATCTACTAGAACATTGTGCACTAATTACAGGGTGTCTACCCTACCTGGAAAAACCTGGAATAAAGTTCTTAAATTCCCAAGAATTTATGTTGAGCAAATTCTCTCGAGAATATGCTCATCATTTAAGCTCGAACAGAACATTTATAGAGCATTAAAGAGAATTCAAAGCATTTATTATTTAAACAAATATATAATAATTCATACATATATTTTTACAAAAACATTCTAGAGTGAAATAAACATATACTTTTTTTAAATTACAAAGTTATTTGGTTGAAAATTCCATTAAAAATTAAAAAATTTGGTTTAAAATTCACGCATTCTGTTAAAAATTATTCTTTTTTGGTAGGAAATTAGTTTTTTTATTGAAATTAATTTTTCTTTGATTCAAAATTTAGCTAAATTTTTTGTCGATTTCTTTTTATAGACATTTAATCTTTTTGATAGAAAATGAATTTGTTTGGTTGAAAACTTAAATATTTAGTTGAAAATTTATTTTATTTGCTTAAAAACTTATTTCTCTAACTGAAAATTAAACTATTCTATTTTTTGTTGAAAATTGATCTTTTTTATTTGAAATCTCATCTATTTTGTTGAAAATGTTTTTTTTTGTATAAAATTAACCTATTTCGTTGAAAATTCCATTAAAAATTAAAATATTTGGTTGAAAATTCATGTATTTTGTTAATAAATATTTTTTTTTGGTAGAAAATTAATTTTTTTTTGTTAAATTCATCTATTTTGTATAAAATTTATCTTTTTTTAGTAGTAATATAACCTTTTTGCTTCAAAATTCAATTATTAGGTTAAGAACTCCATTAAAAATTAAAATATTTGGTTTCAAATTAACGTATTTTGTTAAAAATTATTCTTTTTTGTTAGAAAATTAATTTTTTTGGTCGAAATTTAATTTCTTCGGTTGAAAATTAGTTTTTTTGTATTGAAAATTAATTTTTTAACTGTTCAATTTTTCGTCGATATTTTTTTTTTATGGACATTTAATCTTTTTGGTTGAAAATTCATCTGGTAGGTTGACAATTTAACTATTTCGTTGGAAATTTATTTTATGAGGTTAAAAATTTATTTCTCTAACTTAAAATTTAACTGTTTTATTTTTTGTTTAAAATTTATATTTTTTATTTGAAAATTCATCTATTTTGTTGAAAAATGTTTTTTTTTGTATAAAATTAACATATTTGGTTAAAAATTCCATTAAAAATTGAAATATTTGGTTGAAAATTCATTTATTTTATTAAAAATTATTCTTTTTTGGTAGAAAATTATTTTTAAAATTAATTTTTTCAACTAAAAATTTAACTATTTCATTTTTCGTCGACATTTTTATTGATAGAGATTTAACCTTTTTGGTTGAAAATTCAATTATTAGGTTGAAAATTCCATTAAAAATTAAAATATTTGGTTTAAAATTCACGTTTTTTTTTCATTTTTCTTTTTTGGTAGAAAATTAATTTTTTGGTTGAAATTTCATTTCTTTGGTAGAAAAATTTTGTTTTCATCGAAAATTAATTTTTTTAATTAAAAATTTAACTATGCAATTTTTTATATGTACATTTAATCTTTTTACTTTAAAATTCATCTGTTTGATTGAAAATTTAACTATTTAGTTGAAAATTCATTTATTTTTGAAAATGATGTCTTTTTGGTAGCAATATAACCTTTTTGGTTAAAAATTGAACTATTTGGTTGAAAGTTTAACTATTTTGTTGAAAATTGATCTTTTTCAATTGAAAATTGAACTACTTGGGTAAAAGTTGAATTACTTTGTTAAAAATTTATTTCATTTTGGTTTCAAGGTCTACCTTTTTGCTATTAGGTTGAAAATTAATCTGTTTTGCTTGAGGATTCAAACGATTTTGTAGAAAATTCACCTTTTTTGGTTGAATTCAAATATTTTTGGTATAAAATTAAAATCATTTTTGGTTAAAATATAAAATATCACGTTTTTCGTTGAGAATTCATCTTTTTTTGTTCAAAATTTAATTATTTTGTTGAAAATTATGTTTTCTAGGTAAAAATTAATTGTTTTAACTGTAAATTTAACTCGCACATGTTTGGTTCAAAATTTATCTTCTTAAGTTGAAAATTCAAATATCTGGTTTCAAATTCCTCTATTTTATATTGAAAATTCGAATTTTGTGGGAGAATATGTAACTTCCATTTTTTGTCGAAAATTTATCATTTTTTATAGAAATTAATTCTTCTTGGTTGAAAATTATACTATTTCACTGAAAATGTATCTATTTACGGTAACAATTTAACTATTTGTTGAAAATCCGTATTTTTTTGGTAAAAGAGTACTCTCATTAGTTGAAATTTCACCTTCTTGGTTCAAAATTCATTTGTTGGAAATTCGTTTGATTTTTAGTTGAAAATTTATTTTACTAACTGAAAATTATCCTACTTTATTTTTGGCAGAAAATTTATATTTTTAGTTTAGAATTCATGTATTTGGTTGAAAATTAAATTTTTTAGTTGAAGAGAGAAACATTATCTGTTTAGCAAAAAGTTAACTATTCATTTTTTGACTAAAAATGTAATTATTCAATTTTTGGTCGACAATTATCTTTTTTAGTTGAAAATTCTTTGTTTTTTTTGGTAGAAATTATTCTTCTTGGATGAAAATGTATCTTTTTGGTAAAAAATTCAATTATTCTAGTTAAAGATTCATCATTTTAGTTGAAAATTCATCTTTCTGTTTTAAAATTCAACTATTCCAGTCAGAGATTTAAATTTTAGTTGAAAATTCATCACCTTGTTTGAAAATGTAACTATCTTTTTGAAAGTTAGTTTTTTTTTGTTGAAAGTTAGTTTTTTTTTGTGGAAAGCAATTTTTTTAACTGAAAATTTAACGTATTCCAATTGAATATTCCATAGTTTTAGTTGAAAATCATCTGTTTGGTTGAACATTAATTTTTGTAATTTAAAATTTAATTATTGAAGTTTTGCTTGCCGATTTATCTTTTTTAGTAAAAATTAATTTGTTTTGGTTGAAAATTCAACTATTTCAGTTGAAGATTTATTGTTGTTTTTTTTAGTTGAAAACTCATCTTGTTTGTGTAAAATTCAACTATTCCAGTTGAAGATTCATCATTTTAGTTGAAAATTCATCACTTAATTTGAAAATGTAACTATTTTGTTTGAAAATTAGTTTTGTTTTTGTTGCAAATTAGTTTTTTTTTTCTAGCGGAAAATGCAACTATTCCAATGGAAAATTACATCCTTTCAGTTCAAAATTCATTTCTTTGGTTAAACAGTAATTTTTAAATGAAAATTTAATTTTTCAATTGCTGGTTGACAATTTATCTTTTTAATTGAAAATTCATGTATTTTCTTGAAAATTCGTCTTCTTTAGTAAAAATTCATCTTCTTGGTTGAAAATTCATCTTTTTGATTAAAAAAACAACTATTCCAGTTAAAATTAGTTTTTTTAACTGAAAATTTAAATATTTCACTTTTGGTTGAAAACTGTTCTTTTTTAGTTCAAAATTCAGCTATTTGTTTGAAAATGGATCTTTTTTAGTTGAATACTCAACTGTTCAATTGAGAATTAATTTATTTTTTTTGAAAAATCGTCCTTTTCGTAGAAAATTAATCTATTTGGTTGAAAATTCAACTATTTGGTTGAAAATGCATCTATCTTTATGAAAATCAAAATTTTTACTTGAAACGTTAGGAATTTGAAGCGGTTTAAGTTGATAAAATGAAAATTTATTTGAATTATTATTCAAATTCATGGACTTTAAGAGACAAATTCAAGACATGATTAATGATGTTTTTGGTATTATTTAATTATTTAATTGATCGATCGTGCTAAAATATTTAAGAATATCTTGTAATATTAATTTAAGTCCTAGAAACTGGAAAAATACATTATTTATAATAAACTCGCGAAACTGTATACATTTTTCGAGTCGATTGTTTTCAAATATGCGAAATATTTGAATGGCTCCAGGTTATGAAAAATTATACCTGGAAAAAACTTAAAATACCTGGAAGAAACCTGGAATTGTCATGGAATTTTTTTCCAGGATTTGAGTGGACACCCTGAAAGACCTTATAGTTAAATTTAATAAAAGAAATGTTATTTTGAAATACTTTGAAAGTAAAAACCTACTTTTTTCAAAAAGGAAGCTATCGATTTTGTTTTGTTTTTTGCCTTACAAACTACCATAATCAGTTTGAAAATCTCTAATGCAAACACCTTGCAATTAATGTTGGTTCAGCCCCACCGTGGATGTATTAAATCGTGAAAAATGGGTTTCTAATAATTTTATTTGTCCAGGTGGAAAAGCAGAGGATGAACATGACTCTAAAAACGCAGCAGAGTGAAGAGGCGAAAACAGAGTATGCGAACCAGTTGCAGAAAACGAACGAAATGCAGACTCTGCATTATTTCACCGCGATGCCGGAAGTTTTCGCACATTTACAGGTCATTATTTGGTTAAATAAAAAAATCTGATATATTCAGGGTGGCGACTTGACCGGGAACTTTATTGACCGTGAAAAAAACCGGGAATTTAATTTAAAACCCGGGAATTTACTTCTGATCGCAGAAAAATTCAAGTTTTTATTATTTTAATAATTTTGGTCAATTTAGAAAAGTGATTTCTACTTTATCTACAGTCGCAGATTTTTTTTAGATTATCTCAGTTTAATTAAATCATAATTTATTATTGAATTCTTTTGCAATTTTTTGCTCTGTGAGATTTTTTTCACTGACTTAAGTTTGATATTCGAATGGATGATATTTCAAACACAGAGAAACAATCATTTTTTCAATTTTGTCAAAAAATGGACTTATCACGTTTTATTCGCTTACTCCTAATTTATCCTGACTTGGATAATTTCACTTGGAACAGGGAATTTTTGACATGGAACGGGCATTTTTTTTAAGAATTATAATTCGGATTTAGAAGAAAGGAATTTCAAAGAAACCCTGTTACAATTTGAAAGTTCCCTCTTCCAAATTTTAGATAAAGAAAGTACTTCAAGTAGTTTTTAGAGTAGAAGTAGTATTTTAACGAAGAAATATTGCGGAATTATAATAGAAAATTTTGTTAGATTGTTCGTTTTTTTTTGGTTGAAGAATCATCATTTTAATTGAAAATTCATCTCTGGTTGAAAATGTAACTACTTTCTTGAAAAACAATTTTTTAAACTACAAATTTAAATATTGCAGTAGAAAATTTAACTATTTTGCTGAAAATCCGTTTTTTTTCTGATTAAGAACTAGATTTTTAACAGAAAATTTAACCATTCTATTTTTGGTTGAAAATGTATCTTTTTTGGATGAAAATTCAACTATTTGGTTGAAGATTGATATTTTTTATTTAGAAATTAAACCAGTTTTTTGAAAATATATGTGCGTTGTGAAAAATTCGCCTTTTTGTAGAAAATTAATCTTTATGGTTGAAAATTCATCTTTTTGGTAGCAAAGTCAACTTTTCCAGTTGAAGATTTATCATTTCAGTTGAAAATTCATCAGTTTGGTTGAAAATTAATTTCTTTAACTGAAAATTTAACTCTTTTGTTAAAAAATCCATTTTCTTTTTGGTAGAAAATTATATTTTTCTTTGAAAGTTAATCTTCTTGTTGAAAAATTCTTCTTTTCGGTCAAAAATCCAAGTATTCCAGTTAAATATTTATCATTTTAGTTGAAAATTCATCTTTGAGGTTGGAAATAAAATTATTTGTTTGAAAGTTAAACTTTTTTGTTAAAAATTAATTTTTTGAGTTGAAGATTCATCGTTTTAATTAAAAATTAATTTCTTTAGTTGAAAAATGAAGTGTTTGATTGAAAAATTGTTTTTTCTTTGGATGAAAAGGAATTTTTTTTAAACTGAAAATGTAACTATCATTCATGTTGAATATTACATAATTTTAGTTAAAAATTCTTCTCTTCGGTTGAACATTCCTTTTTTGACTAAAAATTTAATTTTTCAATTTTTGGTTGAAAAATTATATTTTTTAGTCGAAAATTCGTCTTTTTTGGTAGAAATTAATTTTTGGTTGAATATTAATTCCTTTAACTGAAAATTTCAATGTCCATTTTTGTTTTAAAATTGATCTTGTTCAAAATTCAATGTTTTGGATGAAAATTTGTCTTTTTTTAATTTAAAATTCAACTATTTCGTTGAAAGTATTCATTCAAGTATTCCAGTTAAATATTCATCATTTTAATTAAAAATTCATCTTTTAGGTTGAAAATAATATTACTTGGGTGAAATTTAAACTCTTTTGTTTAAAATTAATTTCTTTGGTTGAAGATTCATCATTTTTATTAAAAATTAATTTCTTTGGTTGAAATATGAGCTATTTGATTGAAAACTTGTTTTTTTCTTTGGATGAAAAGGAATTTTCTTGCCGAAAATTTAACTATTTTGTTGAAAATTTGTTTATTTTTTGGTTGAAAATTATTTTGTTTTTTAAACTGAAAATGTCACTATTATTCCAGTTGAATATTCCATAATTTTAGATAAAAATTGATCCCTTTGATTGAACATTTGTTTTTCGACTAAAAATTTAATTATTGAATTTTTGGTTAAAATATGATCTTTTTCAGTTGAAAATTCGTCTTTTTTGGTAGAAATTAATTTTTGGTTGAAAATTAATTCCTTTAGCTGAAAATTTGAATGGTCCATTTTTGGTTGAAAATTGATCTTGTTCAAAATTCAACGTTTTGGATGAAAATTGGTCTTTTTTAAATTTTAAATTCAACTATTTCTTTGAAAATCCACATATTTGGTTAAAAATCGATTTTTTTGGTATAAAATTATCTTTTTATTTGCAAGTTAATCTTCTTGTTTAAAAAATGTTCTTTTCGGTTAAAAATTCGAGTATTCCAGTTAAATATTCATCATTTTAATTAAAAATTCATCTTTTAGGTTGAAAATAAAATTACTTGGATGAAATTTAAACTCTTTTGTTTAAAATTAATTTCTTTGGTTGAAGATTCATCATTTTTATTAAAAATTAATTTCTTTGGTTGAAATATGAGCTATTTGATTGAAAACTTGTTTTCCAACCGAGCAAGTCACGCCTACCCCGAAAGGGAAATGGCTTAATGGTATAATGAAAAAGAATTTTTTTGCCGACAATTTAACTATTTTGTGTCTTCTTTGGTTGAAAATTATTTTGTTTTTTAAACTGAAAATGTCACTATTATTCCAGTTGAATATTCCATAATTTTAGATAAAGATTCATCGCTTTGATTGAACATTCGTTTTTCGAGTAAAAATTTAATTATTCAAATTTTGGTTAAAATATGATCTTTTTTAGTTGAAAATTCATCTTTTTTGGTAGAAATTAATCTTCTTGGTTGAAAGTTCATAACTGTCGTCAAAAATTCAACTATTGTAGTTACAAATTCGTCATTTTAGTTGAAAATTCATCTTTCTGGTTCAAAATTCAACTATTCCAGTTAGATATTTGCAATTTTAGTTGTAAATTCATCACTTTATTTGAAAATGTAAGTATTTTTTTGAAAGTTAGTTTTTGTTGTTGTGGAAAGTAATTTTTTTAGCTGAAAATTTAACTTATTCTAATTTAATATTCCCCAGTTTTAGTTTAAAATTCATCTGTTTGGTTGAACATTAATTTTTTTAACTAAAAATTTAATTATTTAAGTTTTGGTTAACAATTTATCTTGTTTAGTAAACAAAAATTTGTTGTTGAAAATTCATTGTTTCAGTGGAAAACTCATCTTTTTGCTTTAAAATTCAACTATTCTAGTTGAAGATTCATTATTTTAGTTGAAAATTCATCAATTTTTTGCTCTGTTGTGTTAAAGGATTTTTAGAATGAACGTCATGAATTGAAATAAATATTTGCGTTTAGCGGCAAATATGAATATGTTACTTTTAGTTGACCGGGAAAATGGAAAAACATGACGAGGAAAAACCGGAAAATGACCGGGAATTTGAAATCGTCCGCCGAATCGCCACCCTGTATATCTACTATGATATATCTACTTAATTGATGGCTGGTATTTAAATTTATGGGCTATTGAGATTGAGAAGGTTCGATTTTAATTACAGGCGATTATAAAGTAATTAAAGTGGAGGAATTAAAAGCATCACTAGGAAAAGAATGTGATAGTCATGAGAGTGACTTACAGAAATTAATATGTTTCGAAAAAAAAGAACGAAGAAATATTAAGAGAAAAGAATCCAAAAAGACAGTGTTGCTATCGATCATGTAAAATTAAACGTAATAGTGTTTTAGAAATTTCAATAGAAGAAATTGATGGTACTTTGTCAAGTGATTGTTTAGAAATTTAATTTGAGGAATTAGATTAATTAGGAAAGGATTGTGATAGTAGAGTATTAAAAATCGAACAATAATTTATTTCTCAAGACGATTCTGAATCTGTTTCAAATTAAACACGTTACAGAAGTTGGCGTTCAAAATCCGATTCAAATTTTATAAACTATTTTCGATTTAAAAATAACTTCAAATTAATAGATTCGAAATTAAACGCTTTTGTTCAATTTTAAATCCTATTCAAATATTGGTTCAATTGAAATGTTCCATTTTGAACCCATTCAATTTTAAATTCTTTAATTAAAAAAAAAACATTTCCTAATATTTAGCAATATTTTTATGTTCATTTAAAATCAGCAATAATAAATCAAATATTCAAAACTAAACAATTTGAAACTGAATTGTTTAAAATAGAAAGTCGTGAATCATTAAAATTCCAGATTGCAAAATTTAATATTTGAACGTCACAATTTTAATTGTTATATTTTTGAAATAAAAATAATTTAATTTCTATTTTAAAAAGTTCTTTGTTTAAAAAAAATATTAATCGTTCAATTTTTCACGATTCTAACTTGAAGTGACTTATCATGATATCATTTGGAACATTCACAAGTTTATTGATTCATTTTAGAGCATTGAAAATTATAGCGTGAATTTATATTTTTTAAACATAAATCTTTCAACTGTTTCATTTAAAAAGGTGAATAAAAATTATTTTTCAGTTTAACGGCATTTTATAAAAAAAAATTTAAGTAATTATTTTTTGAAAATTAAATATCAAATATAATTTAATAAATTAAATTATTGATTTTCTTAAACTTCAGTTTAAAAAGTTTAAAAGTTTGGTTGACTTTTTTTTCTTTCTTGACTGAAAAATCTTTCTTCGTTGAAAATTCGTCTCTTTTGTTGAAAATTCAACGTTTTGGTTAAAAATGAACTTTTTTGTTGAAAATTCATATTTTTGGATTAAAAATTCAACTGTTTTTAAGAAAAATCATCTTTTATGTTTTGAAACTTCAACTACTTCCGTAGAAAATTCAACTATATGGTTGAAAATTAACTTTTTTGCTAAAAATTAATATTTTCTGGTTTAAAATTTAACTGTTTTGTTTGAAAATTCATCTTGTTGGTTTAACATTTCAGTAATTTGATTGTAATTTTTTCTCACTTGACTGAAAAATCTTTTTTGGTTGAAAATTTCACTCTTTTGTTGAAAATTAGTCTATGTTGTTAAAAATTAAACAGCTTTGTTAAAAATTCATATTTTTTTAATTAAAAATTCAACTGTTTTGAATAAAACTAGTTTTTTTTTGCGTTGAAAATTCGTCTTTTCTGTTTGAAAATTAATCTCGTGGTAGAAATTTTAGCTTTTTTTGGTTGAAAGTTAATGTTTTTTGGTTGAGGATTCAAGTATTTTGTTAAAAATTCGTCTTTTTTTATTAAATTTAACTTTTTAAAATTTTAAATTCAACAATTTTTGTAGAAATTTTAACTTTTTGGTTAAAAATGAACTTCATTGTTGAACATTCATATTTTTGGATTGAACATTGAACTAGTTTGAGAAAAATTCCCCTCTTTTGTATTGAAAATTCAACTAATTTGGTACAAAATTAAACTATATGGTTGAAAATTAACTTTTTTGCTGAAAATACTAATTTTCGGGTTTAAAATTCAACCTTTTTTATAGAAAATTCGTCTTTTTAGCTTGAAAATTAACATATAGCTGAAAATTAACTTTTTTCTGAGAATTAATAATTTCCGGTTTAGAATTCAACTGTTTTATTTGTTTGTTTACCATTTTTTTCACTTTTCTGAAAAATCTTTCTTGGTTCAAATTACACTCTTTTGTTGAAAATTCGTATTTTTTTATTGAAAATTAATCTCTTGGTAAAAATTTTAGCTTTTTTGTGAAAATGCAACAATTTGTTCGAAAATTAATCTATTTTGGTTGAGGATTATTAATCTTTGAGGTTAAAAATTAAACTTCTCGATTGAAAGTTAAATTACTTTGTTAAAAACTCCTTTTTTTGTTTAAAAGTTTTAGTTTTTGGATAAAAAATTCAATTGTTTTGTATAAGTTTCGTCATTTTCGGTTAAAAATTCAACAATTTTGGTAGAACATTTATATTTATGAATTGAAAGTTCAACGTTTAGGATTTTTTTAAATATACTTTTTGGTTATCACTTTAATTACGTGACTGGAAGTTGAACTACGTTATTAAATATTCAGTTTTTTGGTTAAAGAATTAAAGATTCATAATTTTATTTTAAAATTCATCTCTTTGGTTGAAAATTTAACTAATTTGTTTAAAATTCATTTTTATTAGTTGAAAATTAATTTTTTAAACTCAAAATTTAACTATTCTATTTTTGATTGAAAATGTATATTTTTTAGTTGAAAATTCAACTATTTGTTGGAAAATTAAATTAATTAATTAATTAAATTGGTCTCTTCTGGTAGAAAATAAATCTTTTTTGTTGAAAATTCGTCATCTTGTTTAAAAATTCAACTGTATGGTTAAAAATTCATCTATTTCGTTGAAAATTTAATATTTTTACTTAAAATATTAGGAATTTAAATCGTTTCAAATGGAATTTTATACAATACCCTCATTAATTTTATTTAAAGGAATTTATTCTCCTGTTCTCATTGAAAATCTTCTTAGTTGAAATTCAACTATTTGTTTGAAACTTCATCTTTGTATGTCGAAAATTCAACTATGTTGTTAAAAATTTAACTATTTTGTTGAAAATTGAATTATTTTGTGGAAAATTCAACTATTCTGTTAAAAATTCGTCTTTTTTATTAAATTTAACTGTTTTGTTAAAGATTCATCTATTTCGTTGAAAATATAATATTTTTACTTGAAAATAAAGCGTTTCAAATGGAGTTTAATAAAATACCTACATTAATTTCATTTAAAGTTATTTATTCTCCTGTTCTAATTAATTTTGTTGTTAAAAATCCAAATTAATGCAGGTAATCAGACTAATTTAAATAGTGAATCAAAATAGTTTTAAACTATTTAAAAACGAAATTCTTTTATTAATTTTCTTAACTGAAAATTTAACTATTCCATTTTTGGTTAAAAATGTATCTTTTTTAGTTGAAAATTCATGTATTTTTTTGAACATTCGTCTTTTTCGGTAAAAAATTATTCTGCTTTGAAAATTCACGTTTTTAGTTAAAAATTTAACTATTTGGTAAAAAATTAATCTACTCTGTGGGGACTTCAACAATTTTGTTGAAAAGTAATTTTTAGTTGAAAATTGAATTATTTTGTTAAAAATTCGTTTTTTGGTTAAAAATTAATTATTTTAACTGCAAATTTAACTATTTAATTTTTTTCGAAATTTGTTTTTCTAAATTGAAAATGTATTTTGTTGATATTTCGTTTTTTTTCATAGAAAATTAATCTTCTTGCTTGACAATACATCTTTTTGATTAAAAATGGGCTTACATTGGTGAAAATGTAACTATTTTGTTCGAAATTCGTTTTTTTGTTGTTGAAAATTATTTTTTTTCTGTTGAAAATTTAACTACATATTTCATTTGTTATTTTGAATTTATCTTTTTTAGTTAAAAATGCAAGTATTTGGTTCTAAATTCATGTATTTTGTCAAAAATTCGTCTTTATTGGTAGAAAATAAATCTTCTGGCTTGAAAACTCATATTTTTGGTTGAAAATTCGTTTTCTTTTCTTTGGTTGAAAATTAATTTCTTTAACTGAAAGTTAATGTCTTCAAGTGGAAATTTAACTATTTCATTTTAGTTGAAAATTTATCTTTTTTAATTGAATGTCTTCACTTTGGTTGAAATTTTAACTATTCTGTTAAAAGTTTTTTTTTGTTGGTTAAAAATTAATTTTTTTAACTGAAAAACTATTTCATTTTTGGTGAAATGTGTCTTTCTCAGTTTAAAATTCATGTATTTTGTTGAATTTTCGTTTTTTTGGTGGAAAATTAATTGAAAAGTCAACCAGTTTGTCGAAATTCCATCTTCTTAGTTGAAGATTCAACTACTTTGTGAAAAAATCGCATTTTTTTGTTAAATTCAAATATTTTGTATTTAAAATAAAAGTCTACTTTAGTTGAAACATCAGCTATCAAATTTTTCGTAAGGAATTCACTCTTTTTTTTATTAAAAATTAATCTAATTTGTAGAAATGTCAAGAATTTTGTTCAAACGTCATTTTTTCGGATAAAGATTTATTATTTTAGTTAAAAATTCATCACTTTGGTTGAAAATTGAACAATTTTATGGAAAAATCGTTGTTTTTTAGTTAAAAATTGATTTTTTAATGATAATTTAACTATTCCATTTGAAGTTTCATACTTTTTGTTGACCGTTTACCTTTTTAGTTGAAAATTCGACTATTTTGTTGAAAAATGAAAGTTTTTGTTCATTATAATACCATCCTACTTGTTCTAATTTTTAAATTTAATTTTTGTTTGCAGGAATTGGACGAGAAGAGAATAAAAAACATGCGAAACTACATGTTAAAATCGGTGGACATCGAACGAGCCGTCTCGCCGATAATTTCTCAGTGTCTCGACGGTATCGAAATAGCGGCAAACGAGATCAACGAAAAAACAGATATGTTTTTAGTGATCGAACGATACAAAAGTGGATTTCAGCCTCCTGGTGATTTCCCCTTCGAGGACCTCTCCGTCGCAAGAACCTACGACAGCAATAGTCAATTGTCGCAACCTGTTATGCAGCCAATTCATAATCACCTCACAGTTAAAGGCACCGTTTCCGGTGGCAAAATCAAAAAAAGGGTCGGGATCTTCAATCTATTTGGCAGTAATAAGGTACAACATTTACAATATATTTTTAAAAATTTTATAGCCTGTATAATAGCGGTTTTTGGATTAATCTAGAATTTAGAAAAAAAAGCACAGCCGCATTTCTTTTAGAAGCGCACTTTACTGCATGTATTTATTTATAGTCTGCTCTTCATTTTTTATTTTCTATTGAGAACCGAAAACTCGGTCTTTGAATCTGATTTGGTGGAGGATTTTAATCTGGAATGAATTTTCGGTTCAGGCCTCGGACTCATCACACTATTCACACTATTCGACACTTTTTTTTAGCGATGACGTTAGTTTGGCACATTTTCAACCACAAATATTAATTTTCTACAAAAATATTGATTTTCTACCAAAAAGACGAATTTTCAACGAATTACATAAATTGTCAACGAAAACATGAATTTTAAACCCAAAAGTTTAATTTTCTACAAAAAAAAATTAATTATAAACAAAATACATACATTTTTAACCAAATAGTTGAATTTTCAACCAAGAAAATTAATTTTCTACCAGAAAAGACGAATTGTCAACAAACTACATGAATTTTTAAGAAAATAGTTGGATTTGCAACCTAAAAGATCGATTTTCTACAAAAAAGAAGAATTTTTTATAAATTACATAAATTTTCAACCAAAAAGATGAGTTTTTAACACAAAAGTTTATTTTTCTACCAAAAAAATGAATTATGAACAAAATGCATACATTTTTAACCAAATAGTTGAATTTTCAACCTAGAAGATTAATTTCTACCAGAAAAAAACGAATTTTCCACAAAATATATGAATTTTTAACCAAATAGTTGAATTTTCAACTGAAAAGGATAAATTTTCATCCTGTGAATCCTTCAAAATTCCGTAAAATCTTTCAAATCTACTGAAATTTTACAAAATCATTAGAAATTTCTTAGAAATGTTAAAATCTCATATTTCAAATAAAATGCATAAATTTTTTAACCAAATAGTTGTATTTTCAACCAAAAATAATTATTTTCTACCAGAAAAAAACGAATTTTCAAACAAAGTAGATGAATTTTTAACAAAATAGTTGAAATTTCAACCAAAAATATTGATTTTCTACCAAAATGACGAAGTTTCAATAAATTACATAAATTGTCAACAAAAAGATGAATTTTAAACCCAAAAGTTTAATTTTCTACAAAAAAAAATAATTATAAACAAAATACATACATTTTGAACCAAATAGTTGAATTTTCAACCAAGAAAATTAATTTTCTACCAGAAAAGACGAATTGTCAACAAACTACATGAATTTTTAACAAACTAGTTGGATTTGCAACCTAAAAGATCGATTTTCTACAAAAAAGAAGAATTTTTTATAAATTACATAAATTTTCAACCAAAAAGATGAGTTTTTAACACAAAAGTTTATTTTTCTACCAAAAAAATGAATTATGAACAAAATGCATACATTTTTAACCAAATAGTTGAATTTTCAACCTAGAAGATTAATTTCTACCAGAAAAAAACGAATTTTCCACAAAATATATGAATTTTTAACCAAATAGTCGAATTTTCAACTAAAAAAGGTCAATTTTCATCCTATGAATCCTTCAAAATTCCGTAAAATCTCAAATCTACTGAAATTTTACGAAATTATTAGAAATTTCTTAGAAATTTTTAAATCTCCTATTTCAAATAAAATACATAAATTTTTCAACCAAATAGTTGTGTTTTCAACCAAAAATATTAATTTTCTACCAGAAAAAACGAATTTTCAAACAAAGTAGATGCATTTTTAACAAAATAGTTGACATTTTAACAAAAAATATTGATTTTCTACCAAAACGACGAAGTTTCAACAAATTACATAAATTTTCAACCAAAAATATGAATTTTGAACAAAAAAGTTTAATTTTCTACCAAAAAATTAATTCTAAACAAAATACACTTCAGTTATTAACCAAATATTTGAATTTTCAACCAAGAAAATCGACTATGTAAAAAAAATGAATTTTCAACCAAATTAATTTAATTTTTAACAAACTAGTTGAATTTGCTACCAAAAAGATTGTTTTTCTACAAAAAAGACGAATTTTCAAAAAATTAAATAAACTTTCAACGAAAAAGATTAATTTTGAACACAAAAGTTCAATTTTCTACCAAAAAAGACGAATTTTCAACAAAATACATGAATTTTTGACAAACTAGATGAATTTTCAACCAAAAAGATTGGTTTTTCTACAAAGAAGACGAATTTTCAACAAATTACATAAATTTGTAAAAAAAAAACTTTTTAACATAAAGTTTAATTTTCTAAAAAAAAAAATTAATTATGAACAAAATGCATACATTTTTAACCAAATAGTTGAATTTTCAACCAAGAAGATTAATTTTCTACCAGAAAAAAAAACGAATTTTCAACAAAATACAAAAATTTTCAACGAAATAGTTGAATCTTAAACCAAAAAGATTGATTTTCTACCAAAAAGACGAATTTTCAACAAAATAAATGAATTTTTTAACCAAATCGTTGAAATTCCAACAAAAAGTATTTGTTTTCTACAAACAAACAAAAACGGATTTTCAGCAAATTGCATAAATTTTAAAACAAAAAGATGAATTTTGAACGCAAAAGATTATTTTTCTACCAAAAAAATGAATTATATAAACAAAATGCATACATTTTTTAACCAAATCGTTGAATTTTCAACGAAGAAGATTAATTTTCTACCAGAAAAGAAGAATTTCCAACAAAATACAAAAATTTTCAACCAAATAGTTTAATTTCAAACCAAAAAGATTGATTTTCTACCAAAAAGACGAATTTTCATCAAATTAAATAAATTTTCAACTAAATAGTTTAAATAATAGATATGATACTAGCCTAAATTTCATTTGATTAATTTTTAGCTTATATTTTTCCGTTTCTAAAATTTTTACCCAAATAGTTGTATTTTTAAACTACAAAAGATTAATTTTTGACCAAAAATAGAGTAATTTGATTTTCATTAAACGTAATTAATTTCGAATAAAAATAAATGAATTTTCTACAAAACTGTTTAATTTTGTACCAACTAATTGAATCTTCTACCAAATTGTTGAACTTTCAAGCCAAAAAGACGAATTTTCTACAAAACAGTTGAATTTACAGCCATTTAAGGTAATTAATTTTCAATAAAAATGCGAATTTTTTACAAAACAGTTTAATTTACAACCAGCAAATATTTATTTTTCAAAAAAAAGTTAACTTTCAACTAATCAGTTGAGTTTTCAAGAAAAAAGTCAAATTTTTAGTTAAAAAACTTAATTATTAATAAAAAAAAACATGAATTTACAACTAAAATGATGAACTTTCAACAAAACAATTAACTTTTAAGAAAATAGTTCAACTTTTAACCAAGGAATTGAATTTTCAACCTAAAACAGATTCATTTTCAACACTTGCAATTTTAACCAAATAAATTGATTTTCTACCAAAAAAATACGAATTTTCAACATAATACACACATTTTCCACCAAATATTTAAATTTGCAACCAAAAAGATAAATTTTGTACACAGAAGTTTAATTTTCTACAAAAAAAAAACGAATTGTCCACAAAATACATAAATTTTTAACAAAGGAGATTAATTTTCTAGCAAAAAAGACGAATTTTGAACAAAATACATAAATTTTTAACGAAATAGTTGAATTTTCTACCAAAAAGATTATATGTCTACCAAAAAAGACGAATTTTCAATCAAAGTAGATGCATTTTTAACAAAATAGTTGAAATTTCTACCAGATTGTTGAATTTTTCTACCAAATTGTTGAATTTTCGATTCAACAATACCAATTTTCTACAAAGCAGTTGATTTTTCAATAAAAAAGTTAATTTTCAACCAAAAAAAGGTGCTACAGAAAGCCATGAATTCTAAAACCAGAAAGATGAATGTTCAAAAAAATAGTTGAATTTTTAAACAAACAAAATTTGTTTGTCACGAAAGACAAATTATTTCAATCAAATTGTTGAATTTTCGAGCCAGAAGGACAAATTTTCAACAAAATAGTTGAATCTTTAACCAAGAAGTATGACTTTTTAACAAAATTGTTAAATTTTCAACAAAATAATTCACTTTTGAACCAAATAATAACATTTTTAACCAAACGAGATGAATTGTCAACCAAAAATATAGTTGCAGACTTTTAAATTAAAAAGAATTAACTTTTAATCAAGAACTGTTCGATTTTCTTATTGTGTTCTGTTAGTAATTCAGTTCGAATTTAATTGGAAAAATGATAAAAAGAGGGGAATAGGGAAAATAATGTGAAGCCTGCGATAAATAAATAGGAATTTTGATCATTTATAGACTGACGAATAAGATTTTTAAAAAACATTTAAGTTTATTTTTAATACTTTTTCAATATTAGTTTAAAAAACTGGAAATTATTCTTAAAAAAATGAAGTTAATTTTCCATTGGACACTTTTTGATTTCGGATAATACACTTTTAAATTGAGAGTACACATAAGTTTAATACTTGAAAAAATTTATGACTTTATTTTGAGACTATTTTTTCAAATTTCTGACACTATTACACTATTTTTTATTTCTGAAGTGAGACCGAGGCCTGGGATTTAGAAATTGAGTATTCGTTTCTGATTTATGTCAGTCTTCTCTGGTTGAAATTATTTTTTAACATTATTCCGTATTAAGTAAAAAAATGAACATAGGGTGGTCCAAAAATCGCCAAGTTTGAGAAGTGCAATGTGCTTGTGGAAATTTTTGTTTCTTTTTGAAAAAAAAAGAAAATCCGTAAAAAATGTAATCAAATCGGATGAAATCTTGCACTATTAGCCTAATTTTTTATGACAAATTTAATGAAAAAAATGTGAAGTTATATTTTTCGACATAATTTAATTTTTGTTTCTAATATTTTTATATTTTAGTATAATATTTTAATTGTAATATTTTAGTGTGCCTAGACTTGTACATATTTCCTGTACGAATTTATTGGTACCTTATAAATTGTTCTTTAATTCTTTTTATTTAATGATAAATAAAAAAATACTCAATAAACACGAATAAAAATTATATGGTGCAAGATTTCATTCGATTGGTTAAATTTTTATAAGGATTTTCTTTTTTTCAAAAGGGAACAAGAATTTCCACAAACACATCGAACTTTTCAAACTAGGCGATTTTTGGACCACCGTAAGTCACAGTGGTACAAATCTGGAATTTACTATTCAAAAAGTTTTCATTTTTAAACCAATTAAATTTTTTTTTAGAATTAAAGAGCATTAAATTCTTAAGAAAGATCCGAAGCAAAATATTTTTATTTTTTACCCATTTTTAGCCTTTTTTTAGAAAATAAAGTTACAAAAATGTTCTCTTTTCAGACAAATATATTTTTTTCTCAGCTCGTAACCCTTATATATTTGCAATTATTTAGAATTACAACCTGAACATACAGAGTAAGCAAATAATTCGTTCATTGTACAATTTTGTTGTTATAAACAAATTTTATAAACAAATAAACCATTTTCATACTTTTTCAAGAAAAAATTTCTTTGCCATGTGTTAAATTATCTTCTCAGACGTATTAACCTAAAGAAAATTGTTAACACATAGCATTTAGGTTTGTTATAAATAATTTAAATTAACAAATAGAACATTTTTATCCATTTTTCGCGGAATTTTTTTTTAAATCTTATATATATCAGAATATTTTACTAGACTTATTATACTGCAGATTATTTAGAATTAACATTTAGCATTGTTATAAATAATTTAAGTAAGCAAGTAAAATATTTATATCCTTTTTTCTCGAAAAAAATTCTTGTCCTACTTATATGTATCGAAATAGCTTTTAAAAATTATTAGAATTCCACAAATTCATAATTTTAGTAAGTCTGATAACTTATTTGCAAATTTACAAATTTTGTATTCTGCAATCTAAGTTATTTTTAACAAAGCTAAATTTTAATTCTTAACAATATTTTTCAGTATAATAAGTCTGATAAGATATGACGATACAAAATGACGCAGAAGAATTTTTTTTCAGCAAAAACAGGATTACAATGTTCGAGTTATTAACTTAAATTGTTTATAACAAAGCTAAATTTCAAGTGTCAACAATATTATACAGCATAATAAATCTAGTAAACTATTGCGATACATAAAAGTTGCAAAAAAATTTTTTCCGCAAAAAAATAATGAAAATTGTCTATTTAAAAAAAACGTAGGAAAATGGTCTATTTGTTTATAACATTCATTTTAAACATTACAATTGTAAAAGAAATAAACTATTTTGCCAATATATCTAAGCACTAAGAGCTGAAAAAAAATTATTTTCGCAAAAATTTACTTTTTTTGTAAAATTTTTCAAAAAATGGACTAAAAAGTAAAAACTAAATCAAAATATCTTTTCTTTAAGAATTTAATGTCCTTTAATTTTTTTAAATTCTGATTTGCACCGCTGTGCAGTGATTGTAAAGTATTTTTTCAAAATTAATTATAATCAGTAGACTTTGCCTATTTTTTGTGCACACTTAGTGAATTATAATTGAATATAGGTAAATTAGTTGAAAAAAATCTTTGTACGTTTTTCTAATGATGGTCCGAAGTCTTTTTTTAAATTGAACATTTTTTCAAGATTTTGTGACCAACATTTTTTAACTGTCTAGTATGAAAAAGCATCTCAATTTGTTTTTGTATGATTTCTTTTAATTTGATGGATGGTTCGATCTGCCCGTGATCTGTCTTGTATGCAATCAACCACGGGATGTAAATTTGGATGCAAATTTCGAAAATAGTAAGTACTTGGTCCTTGCCTGTTTGCTTGTCGGCAATTTTTTTTCCACGTGTGTCCCAAAAAATGCACTTGCGAATGCGAATGCTGCTTCATTTTGGTATTGTTTTCAGTTATGAAAAACACAGGGTGGCCGCTGGACCGGGAAGTCGGGAAATGACAGTGAATTAATTTTTTTACCGGGAATTTTACAAATTTTTAGAAAAAAATCTGTCCAACTTTGATTTCAACCGTTTTTTAAATAATTATTTAAATTTTCCATTTTAGATTTTAATTTCTAAGCCTACATTTTAATTAAAATAATTTTAAAGTGCAGTTTTAAAGATTTTGGATAAAAAATATTTTTAGTTGATCAACTGTGAATATAAATTAATTAATGATTTTAAAAATTGAATTGTACTTTCAGGATTAAAAAGTGAAAATTATATCATTTAAAAAAATTAGATCTAAAATTGTATCATTTTAAGCAATTTTAGACTAGAAATATTAATGTATGCATTAAAACTTGTTTTGAAATCTTTTTAAATATTCTCTTTAAAATTTGTTTTAAAAAAAATCATTTAAAATTTTCCAGAAATCTATAATTTTATTATCTTGGAACTGGGAATTTTTCCTACAATTTTTTGAAAATTCTGCAAAAATAAAAAAAAATACCTTAAAATCATCCAGATTCTTTTTTGAAAATTTTGGAAATCTTATTAAATATTCGTTTTAAATTAATTTTTGAACAAAAAAATTATTGTTAGTTTTTCCAGGAATTTTGATAAAAATTTTTTATTCATTTAAAACCTTTCAAAATGCTTAAAAATCTTATAAATTTTGTGTTTGCCGTCTTCAAAAATCTACATTGTGTTTGAAATGTTTTGAAATATTTTCACGTTTTAAATTATTTTAGAATCTTTTCAAAACTTCGAAACATATTTTAAACTTACTCGATTATTTTCCAAATTAATATTTGTTCAATTTTCATTTATCATTCAAAAATTAAAATTTTTTTTTAAAAATATTCTCTTAAAATTAATTTTTCAAAATAAAAAATCATTTTTAATTTTCCAAGCAAACTTAAGAATTTTTTATTTTCTCAAAGCCTTGAAAGATCCTTAAAAAGCTTCAAAATTTTATTTCTTAATCTTCAAAAATCTTAATTTAGTTTTTTATTTTTCGAAATCTTTTCCAGTTTTAAATTAAGTTTGGATCTGGGTAAAAAAAATAATTGATTTTACAAGACGATTCGGAATCAGTTCACAATTTTAGAATTTCCCGATTTTAACGGTAAAAATTAAACTGTTTCAATTGGAAAGTCTTATTATTTGAACAAATCTAATCGCCCGATTGAAACTTTATAAACTATTTTCAATTTTTGAATAACTTCAAAATAATATATTCATAATTAAAGGGTTTTATTAAATTTCACATATTGTTAGAGTCTAAAATGTTCCATTTATAAACCATTCAATTTGAATTTTTTTAATTAAGAAAAAGAACAATTAGTTAATATTCAAAAATATCTGACTATTCATTTAAAATCAGTAATTATAAATAAAATATTCAAAACTAAAAACAAAAAAACTAAACTTTGAACGTTACATTTTTAATTGTTTTATTTAAAAAAACTTAATTTGTAAGTCAAATTGTCGAATTTTGATGTATAAATAACAATTGAACATCTATTATTCTTAGAAAAAATTCGAGTAAATGGAAGAGATTTTTAAAAGTTTTGAAAAAATTCAAAATTATTGAAAAATTTGAAATGATTTCAAATAATTTAAACGAAGTGTCTGTGTGTACCAAAAAATCCGGCTATTCGTACCGAAATTTTGGTGCAAATAGTCCACGGCCTAATTTAAAACAAAATATAGATTTTTGCAGATTTCGAACAAAAAATTTAGAAGCTTTTTAAGAATTGTGAAAGGATTTAAAAGAATAAAAAACATTTCCTTAGGGTTCCTAGGAAAATTGAAAATGATGTTTTATTTTGAAAAATTAATTTCAAGAGAATATTTCAGAACATTTAGAAAGATTTACAAAATTGTTAAAAATGAATTAAATTAAAATGAAATTTTTAAATTCAATGATTGATTCTTTAATTTAGAATACTTTAGAATTGTAAGCTTTTAAAATTAAACCTTAACCAAATGTTAAATCGAGCGATCAATAATTTTCGCGTATAAAATGAAAGCTTCTAATTTAAGAAGTTTTCAGCTTATAAAAAAATGTAACTGTTCAATTTTTAATATTTCTAGCTGAAAATTGCTTAAAATGATATAATTTTGACCATTTTTAAATTTAATGATTGATTCTTTACTTTAGAATACTTTTGATTTTAAAGTTTTAAAATTAAAACTTAAACAAATGTTAAATCAAACGATCAATAATTTTCGCGTATAAAATGAAAACTTTTAAATTTAATTTATAAATTATTATTATAATTATAAATTATAAAAAAGAAATTTTTTTTTATTTGGCAGGATTTTTAAAAACTTTTAGAAATATTTCGAATCATTTTAAAAGATGTTTAGAAGCTCTGAAAAATTTCAAAAATAATTTAAAATGTGAAAAAATGTAAAACAACATGTAGATTTTTTAAGATTTTGAAATAAAAAAAAAATTTATATAAATAAAAAAATAATAAAATTTTTGTTGAAGAATTTTAAGGATTTTTGAACTATTTAAAATAAAAATAATTTAACTATTAATTTAAGAAGTTTTTAGCTTATAAAAAAAGGTAACTGTTTAATTTTTCATATTTGTGGCTTAAAATTGCTTAAAATGATATAATTATGAAAATTTTTTAATTCAATGATTGATTCTTTAATTTAGAATACTTTTGATTTTAAACTTTTAAAATTAAAGCTTAAATAAATGTTAAATCAAACGATCAATAATTTTTGCGTATAAAATGAAAACTTTTAAATTGAAATTATAAATTATTATTAGAATTAAATCATAATTAAATCAAACGATCAATAATTTTCGCGTATAAAATGAAAACTTTCAAATTGAAATTATAAATTATTATTATAATTATAAATTATAAAAAATAATTTTTTTTTATTCGGCAGGATTTAAAAAAAATATTCGGAAAAATTCGAATCATTTTAAAAGATATTTAGAAGTTCTGAAAAATTTTCAAAAATAATTTAAAATGTGAAAAAATGTAAAACAACATGTAGATTTTTCAAGATTTTGAAATTGAAAAAAAATATATATATATAAATAAAAAAATAATAAATAAATTTTTGAAGAATTTTAAGGATTTTTGAACTATTTAAAATTAAAATAATTTAACTTTTAATTTAAGAAGTTTTTAGCTTATAAAAAAATGTAACTGTTCAATTTTCAATATTTCTAGCTTAAAATTGCTTGAAATGATATAATTTTGAAAGTTTTTAAATTCAATGATTGATTCTTTAATTTAGAATACTTTTGATTTTAAACTTTTAAAATTAAAGCTTAAACAAATGTTAAATCAAACGATCAATAATTTTCGCGTATAAAATGAAAACTTTTAAATTAAAATTATAAATTATTATTATAATTATAAATTATAAATTATAAATTATAAATTATAAATTATAAATTATAAATTATAAATTATAAATTATAAATTATAAATTATAAATTATAAAAATAAATTGTTTTTATTTGGCAGGATTTAAAAAAAAATTTTTGAAAAATTTGAATCATTTTAAAAGATGTTTAGAAGCTCTGCAAAAATTTCAAAAATAATTTAAAATGTGAAAAAATGTAAAACAACATGTAGATTTTTCAAGATTTAAAAAAAAAAATATATATATATATATATATATAAAAAAAATAATTTAAAAAATGTTGAAGAATTTTCAGGATTTTTGAACTATTTAATATTAAAATAATTTAACTTTAAATTTAAAAAGTTTTCAGCTTATAAAAAAATGTCACTGTTCAATTTTTAATATTTCTAGCTTAAAATTGCTTAAAATGATATTTTTTCGAAAGTTTTTTAATTCCATGATTGATTCTTTCATTTAGAGCATTGAAAATGATAAAGTAGATTTATATTTTTGGAACTGAATCTAGTTAAAAAAATTTTATTTGGCAGTTTAACTGCATTTAATTTTAGATTTTTCAGTTGAAAAGTTTTAGTAGCTTTCATTTTATACGTGTAAATTATTGAGCATTTGAATACAACATTTTTGAATCAAAAAACTTTTAAACTTCAATTTTAAAAGTTAAAAATTCAAGAGTTCCACTTCAAGTGCTTTAATTTGCAGCTCAGTTTTTATTACTTTAAATGAAAAAATTTTTAGCTTTCGAGTTCGAATTTTTTAATTTCATTGACCGTGAAAAATGTTTGCTAACCGGGAAAAAACCGGGAATTTTTTTCTCTGATCAAAACGGCCACCCTGAAAACAGGAACGGGAGATTGGTACACACTGGATAGGAGTACATACTGGATAATGCAAATTTTTTCATATTATAAATGATATGAATCGCCTCAAATATTTTTTTACAAATCTAAACAAATTACTTTTTGTAAAAATTATTAGAGTGGATAATTATTATTCCTATTATGAAACATTTACATTATCCAGTGTGTACCGTTATCCAGTATGTACGAGTCTCCCCAATCCGAATCGAATTCCCAAAATAAATTCACTGAAGTAAAAATAAGTTAAACTTGAGAGTTATATTAATTAATGTTGGGTTGAAAAATTAGTTTAGTTTGCATCCTTAATGTACAGCAAAATTTCTTTACATCCGCTGAATGACACGCTTTTGTGATTTGTTTCATGCGAACGACAGAAGTTGATCGAGGTGTGCATATCTTTAAAGGTCTGTCTTCTTATTTACAATACTCTTATTAAGTCAGATTTAAGTGTTTTTTCCAGAATTAAGTTCATCAGATTACATTTTTGTCTATAATCCCTTTTTTAATAATCAAATTACTAACAAGTGTACAGTTTTGCTTAAATAATATTCCCGAAAGCTTACTAGAATTAACCCGGAAATCGGAGACTCGCATTCTCTATGCTTTTTTTGCTTTTTCGAGCTTTTGTGCCACAAATATTGAATTTTTCTCTCTATTAGCAATATTTTAGGGGAGACTCGTGCACCATGGATAGGAGTACATACTGGATAATGTCAGTTTTTCAAAATATTAATTATATGATTCTACTCTAATTCTTTTTTTCACAAAAAATCTAAGCAAGTTACTTTTTGTGAAAATGATTAGAGTGCAGGCCTCGGACTCACTACACTATTTACACTTTTTTTGAACGATGACACTATTTTACTACTACTTCCTAAAAAATATTTTTGAACTTCTTGGCTAATTGGCTACAAATTGTCTCAATGGCTGATTAGGGGCCGCCCAAAATGACGAATTTTCAAGACAAAAATATGATTTTTTAACAAAATAGCTAAATTTGCAACCACCCTGGTGAAAAATTTTTTACAAAAAAGTACAGAAAACTAAAACTATTTTCACAGGAATCTACAAATAAATACAATAAATTACAACCGAAATTACAGGAAAGTACAACTTTTTTCTATTCTTGAGACGAATTTTGTACTTTTTTGTATTTTTTGTACATTGTTGTATGTTATTGTAGTTTTAATTTTCTAAAAGAATTCAATCAGTTTCGCGTATAAAATGAAAGCTTTTAAAACTTTTCAATTGAAAATTTCTTAACTAAAAGCCGTTAAACTGCAAAATTTTAAAATTTAACTTTTATATACTCTACAGTTAAAATATTTGA
Organism: Andricus curvator; assembly: GCA_932195095.1. Taxonomy (NCBI): domain Eukaryota; kingdom Metazoa; phylum Arthropoda; class Insecta; order Hymenoptera; family Cynipidae; genus Andricus; species Andricus curvator. The sequence goes on from CAKNYM010050082.1 coordinate 89,682, forward strand.
AAAAATATAAATTCACGCTATCATTTTCGATGCTATGAATTGAAGAATGAATCAAAAAATTTATAAATTTTCAAAATTATATCATCTTAAGCAATTTTATCTAGAAACATTCATTTATACATTCAAATTTGTTTTTAAATCTTTTTAAGTATTCTCTTAAAAATTAAAAAAAAAAATCATTTAAAAATTTTCCAGAAATCTAATAATAATTTTATATATCTTGGAACTCGGAATTTTTCCTACAATTTTTTGAAAATTCTGCAAAAGTAAAAAAAAATACCTTAAAAGCATCCAGATTCTTTTTTGAAAATTTTGGAAATCTTATTAAATATTCTTTATAAAAATTAATTTTTCAAGAAAAAAATTATTGTTAGTTTTTCTAGGAATTTTGTCACAAATTTTTTATTCATTTAAAACCTTTTAAAATGCTTAAAAAGCTTATAAATTTTGTGTTCGACATCTTCAAATATCTAGGTTGTGTTTTAAATGTTTTGAAATATTTTCACGTTTTAAATTATTTTAGAATATTTTCAAAACTTCATAACACATTTTAAACTCACTCGATTATTTTCCAAATTAATAATTGTTCAATTTTCATTTATCATTCAAAAAACTTTTCTAATATTTTTCAATATTCTCTTAAAATTAATTTGTCATTCCAAGCAAACTTAAGAATTTTTTTATTTTCTTAAAACCTTGAAAGATCCTTAAAAAGCTTTACAATTTTATTTCGAAATCTTCCAAAATCTGAATTTAGTTTTTTATTTTTCGAAATCTTTTCCAGTTTTTAATTAACTTTGGATCTTCTCAAAACTTTTAAAAATCTCTTAAACTAACCCAAATTGTTTCCAAATTGATAATTGTTCAATTGTTATTTATGCATCAAAATTCAATAATTTCACTTACATATTAAAAATTTGTTAAATAGAACAATTAAAATTGTAATGATCAAAGTTTTAATTTAACACTCTGAAATATTAATGATTTAAGGCTTTCTATTTCAAATAATTCAGTTTAAAATTGTTTAGTTTTTAATATTTGATTTATAATTGCTCATTTTAAATGAAAAGTAAAATATTGCTAAATATTAAAAAAAATGTCTTCCTTAATTAAAAAATTTCAAATTAAATTGGTTAAAAATGGAATATTTTAGATTGAAACAATATCTGAATAGGATTTGCAATTGAATAAGAGCGTTTAGTTTTTCAAATTATTTTTAAATAAAGAATAGTTTATAGAGTTTCAATAGCATATAATAGCAAAAGTTTTAGGTAAAAGTGTAATTTTTTTTCAACTTGTAGTTCCTGGTAGAAACTTATAAATTACATATTTTACAAAAAATTGACAGTAAAGTACAAGTCGAAACGTTGATGCGGATTCTTAAAGTATTTTTTGTAAAAATTTATATTTTTTTGTTTAAATTTGTACATTTCTGCAATAAACTACCAGTATATAAAAATAATTTCAAGTACAGTTTCCCAATATTTCAAATTTTGTGAAATTTTGTATTTTTTTGTAAAGATTTGTACTTTTCTACAAAAATTTACGTAAAATTAAAAGTGTTTCAATGACGTCAAACACGCAAATTAGAAAATTATTGAGCCTTTGATTTAACATTTTTTTAAACTTTAATTCTAAAAGTTCAAAATTCAAAAGTATTCCATTTTTGAGGGCAAATTTCAAATGTTTTCTATTTTAAAAAATTACTTTTAAGAGAATATTTGGAAAGATTTAAAAAGATTTTTTGAATGATAAATGAAAATTGAACAATTATTAATTTGGAAAATAATCGAGTACGTTTAAAATATGTTTCGAATTTTTGAAAAGATTCTAAAGTAATTTAAAACGTGAAAATATTTCAAAACATGTAAAACACAATGTAGATTTTTGATGATGTCGAACACAAAATTTATAAGCTTTTTAAGCAATTTGCAAGATTTTAAATTAATAAAAAATGTGTATCAAAATTCCTAGAAAAATTAACAATAATTTTTTTTAAACATTATGTTAAAAGAATATTTAATAAGATTTCGAAAATTTTTAAAAAAGAATCTGGATGATTTTACGGTAATTTTTTTTACTTTTGCAGAATTTTCAAAAAATTGTAGGAAAAATTTCGAGTTCCAAGATAATAAAATTATTAATAGATTCCTGGAAAATTTGAAAATGATTTTTATTAAACAAATTTTGGAAGAGAATATTTAAAAAGATTTTATAACCAATTTTAATGTATAAATAAATTTTTCTAGCTTAAAATAGCTTAAAATAATATAATTTTGAAAGTTTATAAATTTTTTGATTAATTCTTTAATTCATAGCATTGAAAATGATGATAGCGTGAATTTCTATTTTTTTAAATAATTGAACTATACAATATATAAAAGTTAAAATTTGAAATTTTGCAGTTTAACGGCTTTTAATTAAGAAATTTTCAATTGAAAAGTTTTAGAAGTTTTCATTTTATACGCGAAAATTATTGAGCCTTTGAAGTAACATTTTTTAAGTTTCAATTTTAAAACTTTAAATTTCAAAAGTATTCCATTTTGATGGAAAATTTAAAATGGTTTTTTATTTTGAAAATTTTTTTTGAATAATAACTTGAAATTTAACAATTATTAATTTGGAAAATAATCGAGTAAGTGTAAAATACGTTTCGAAGTTTTGAAAAGATTCCAAAATAATTTGAAACCTGAAAATATTTCAAAACATTTAAAACACAATGTAGACTTTTGAAGATGTCGAACAAAAAATTTATAAGCTTTTTAAGCATTTGAAAGGTTTTTTAAATTAATAAAAAATTTGTATCAAAATTCCTAGAAAAGCTAACAATATTTTTTTTTTGAAAAATTAATTTAAAAAGAATATTGAATAAAATTTCAAAAGTTTTCGAAAAAGAATCTGGATGATTTTAAGATCATTTTTCGTTACTTTTGCAGAATTTTCAAAAATTTGTAGGAAAAATTCCGAGTTCCTAGATAAAAGATTATTATTAGATTCCTGGAAAATTTGAAAATGATTTTTATTAAACAAATTTTTAAGAGAATATTTAAAAAGATTTTATAACAAATTGTAATGTATAAATAAATGTTTCTAGCTTAAAATTGCTTAAAATGATATAATTTTGAAAGTTTATAAATGTTTTGATTCATTTTTCAATTCATAGCATTGAAAAGGGATGACTGAAAAATCCCGAAAAATAAAATTCCCGAATTGGAAAATTCCCGAATAATAAAATTCCCGAATAATAAAATTCCCGAAAAATAAAAATGCCGAATTGGAAAATTCCCGAATAATAAAATTGCCGAATTGGAAAATTCCCGAATAATAAAATTCCCGAATTACAATATTCCCGAATAATAAAATTCCCGAACATTTTATAATATGACCGAATTGGAAAATTCCCGAATAATAAAATTGCCGAAAAATAAAAATCCCTAATTGGAAAATTCCCGAATAATAAAATTGCCGAATTATAAAATTGCCGAATTGGAAAATTCCCGAATAATAAAATTCCCGAATTACAATATTCCCGAATTGGAAAATTCCCGAATAATAAAATTCCCGAACATTTTATAATATGACCGAATTGAAAAATTCCCGAACATTTTATAATATGACCGAATTGGAAAATTCCCGAATAATAAAATTCCCGACAGTTTATAATATTAGCGAATTGGAAAATTCCCGACAGAAAATTGCCGAATTATAAAATATCCCAATTGGAAAATTCCCGAATTTAAACAATTAAAATTATTTTATAAATATATTTTATTAAATAAAAATACAATAATAAAATATTATTTTAAAGATTCATTTTTTATGTTTAAAATTTCAAAAATTATTTAAATTTAAAATAACAATAATTGAAAATAATATATTCCTGGGTGACGATTTCGGATATTTTATAATTGGGCAATTTTCTGTCGGGAATTTTAATGTTCGGGAATTTTCCAATTCGATAATATTAGAAACTGTCGGGAATTTTATTATTCGGGAATTTTCCAATTCGGTCATATTATAAAATGTTCGGGAATTTTATTATTCGGGAATTTTCCAATTCGGGAATATTGTAATTCGGGAATTTTATTATTCGGGATTTTTATTTTTCGGCAATTTTATTATTCGGAAATTTTCCAATTCGGGAATTTTGCAGTGTCGGGAATTTTATTTTTCGGGATTTTTCAGTCGTCCCATAGAAAATGATGATAGCGTGGATTTCTATTTTTTTTTAATAATTTAACTGTACAATATATAAAAGTTAATATTTAAAAATTTGCAGTTCAACGGCTTTTAATTAAGAAATTTTCAATTGAAAGGTTTAAAAAGTTTTCATTTTATACGCGAAAATTATTGATTATATTTTGATTTTGATTGATATTTTTTTTGCGGTCAAAAAAATGTTCTTTTTTGACCTAGGATGACAAATATTGAGAAGATTGCAATGACATAATTTTAAATTTCACATATGGTGTCCAATCTATTGCTATATATTTTAAAAAAACTTCAAAGTAAGGTTTTTTGGTTTTTAATAGCGATTATTCATTATTGTCTCTTAATATTCTACCATTCCTTAAAAGTTTAAAGATAGAAGCTTTTTTTAATAGCGATCATGTACACACCCTAATTTAAAATTATCTCATTGCAATATTCTAAATATTTGTCATCCTAGGTCAAAAAAGAACAACTTTTTGGCTGGAAAACCTTTAAATTCCTGTAGATTCTTTTAGTTGTAAATTCTTGTAGAAAATTAAAACTACAATAAAATACAAGAATACAAAAAATACAAAATTCGTCTCAATAATAGAAAAAAGTTGTACTTCCCTGTAATTTTGGTTGTAATTTCTTGTATTTATTTGTAGATTCCTATGAAAATGGTTCTAGTTTTCTGTAGTTTTTTGTAAAAATTTTTCCACCATGGCTGTTATGAAAAATGTACATTATCCAGTGTGTACTCGTATCCAGTATGTAGGAGTCTCCCCTATGTGAAGCTGATTTTGAATTTTTTTGTAGAATAATGTACCTGGATATGGTGACGGTGCGAAGGAGGATTGCAGTGATTTACCTCCGAATCAGAGGAAAAAGAGGTTGCAACAAAGGCTGGATGAAATTCAGGCAAAAATTCAGCAGGAAACGGCGGCGAGAGACGGTCTTATGAAAATGAAGGGCGTTTATGAACAGAATCCTGCTCTCGGTGATCCGATGACTGTTGAAAGTCAATTGAATCAGTCGAGTCATAAACTCGATAAATTGGGGGCGGAATTAATCAAATTTCAGGGGTATTTAGAAGAGGCGATGAAGGCGGGAGTTAGTTTGTCCAGGTAAAATATATACCACTGTTTTTGATTAAAAAAGTCCTGATAGTGCCACTGTTTCTTCACATTTCTTTCAAATATATTTATAATTAGCACGTAGTTTTTGATTAAGATTTTTTTCCTTGATGAAAAATTTTTGTTGTTGAAAATTTGTACTTTTGATTCGAAAATTCGTCTCCTTTTGTAGAAATTTCATCCGATTTGGTTAATAATGTAACTGTCTAATTAAAAATTAATCTATTTCGATTGAAAATTAATTCTTTGTTAAAAATTCACATGTTGAGGCGGAAAATTCATCTGTTCTGAAGATAATTCATACTTTTTTCTCGAAAAGTCAACAATTTGGTAGAAAATTAAACTATTTGGTCGAAAGTTGAATAAATTGGTTGAAAATTAATTTTTTAGTTGAAAATTCAACTATTTGATTGAAAATTCCTTGAGAAATTCAAATATTCAGTTGAGAATTCACGTATTTTGTTAAAAATTAATATTTTTAGTTAGAAAATTATTCCGCTTCGTGAAAAGATTAATCTTTTTGGTTGAAAATTCACTTCTTTGGTTTAAAATTAGTTTTTTTTTCATTGAAAAATTAATTTTATAACTGAAGATATAACTTTTCTATTTTTTGGTGAAAATTGATCTTTTTTGGTAGAAATGTAATCTTTTTCTGTTAAAAATGAATCTGTCTAATTAAAAATTAACCGGTTTTGGTTGAAAATTAAACCATTTGTTAGACATTTGAAATACTTTGTTAAAAACTTGTTTTTTAGTTGAAGATTCATCATTTTAGTTACAAATTCATTTCCTTGGTTGAAAATTTAACTATTTGGTTGAAAATTCGTTTTTCTTTTTGGTTAAAAATGAATTTTCTTAACTGAAAATTTAAGTTTTTGGTTGAAAGTTAAACTATTTGCTAGAAACTTTAACTGTTTTGTAAAAAAATGGTTTTTTTTATTGAAAATTATTTTTTTTTAATGAAAATTCAACTTTTTGGTTGAAAATTCAATTATTTAGTTAAAAATTCAGTTGCTTTGTAGAAAGCTTGTCTTTTTAGCTTGAATCGATTTTTTAAAATAGACAATTAATACTTTTGGTTGAAAATTCATCTTTTTGGTTGAAGATTCAATTATTTCGTTAAAAAATCAGTTGCTTTGTAGAAAGCTTGTCTTTTTATCTTGAATTTATCTTTTTTTTTTTAACCAGATAGTTGAATTTTTTACTGAAAAAGATCAATTTAAAAAAAAAATGGAATTATTAAATTTTCAGTTCAAAAAATTATTTTCCACACAAAAAAAAACAACGAATTTTCAACAAATTACTCCAATTTAAAAAAAAAAATTAATTTTTAGCAAAGGAGTTCGACTTTCAATCAATTTGATGAATTTTTAAGCAAACAGTTATTATATTTTCAACTAAAAAAGGTACATTTTCAACGAAATAGTTGAATCTTCAACCAAAAATGGAATAGTTTAATTTCTAATTGAAAAAATAAATATTAAAAAAAAACTTTTAACCAAAAATAGTTGGATTTTCTACAAATAAGAAGAATTTTAAACTAAAAAGGCAAATCTTCGACTAGAATAGTTCAATCTTTAATTTCAAAAAATTAATTTCGTACTGACAAAAAACAGATTTTTAACCAAAAAGATTAATTATCAAAGAAAATAATGAATCTTCAACTAATAAAATAAACTTTTGACAAAAGAGTTCTACTTTCAACCAAGTAGTTGAAATTTTAACCAAAATATTGATTTTCTACACACAAAAAAAAACAACAAATTTTCAACAAATTGCATAAATAAAAAAAACGATGAATTTTCATCACAAAAGTTTATTTTTCATAAAAAAATGAATTATAAACAAAATGCATACATTATTAACCACATAGTTGAATTTTCAACCAAGAAGATTAATTTCCTACCAGAAAAGAAGAATTTTTAACAAAATACATACATTTTCAACCAAAAAGATGAGTTTTAAACACAAAAGTTTAATTTTCTACCAAAAAAATTAATTATGAACGAAATGCATACATTTTTAACCAAATAGTTGAAATTTCAACCAAGAATATTAATTTTATACCAGAAAAAAACGAATTTTCAACAAAATATATGAATTTTCAACCAAGAACATTAAGTTTCTACCAAAAAGACGAATTTTCAACCAAATAAATTAATTTTTTAACCAAATAGTTGAAATTTTAACCAGAAATATTGATTTTCTACCAGAAAAAAAACGAATTTTCAACAAAATATATGAATTTTCAACCAAATAGTTGCATTTTCAACAAAATAAATGAATTTTTTAACCAATTAGTTGAAATTTTAACCAGAAATATTGATTCTCTACCAAAAACAAACGAATTTTAAAAAAATTGCATAAATTTAAAAACAAAACGATGAATTTTGAATACAAAAGTTCATTTAAAAAAAAATGAATTATAAACATAATGCATAAATTTTTATCTTAATGGTTGAATTTTCAACCAAGAAGATTAATTTCTACCACAAAAGAAGAATTTTGAACAAAATGCATAATTTTTAACCAAATAGTTGAAATTTCAACCAAGAAGATTAATTCTCTACAAGAAAAAAAAGATTTTTCAATAAAAGATATGAATTTTTAACCAAATAGTTGAATTTTCAACCAAGAACATTAACTTTCTATCAAAAAGATAAATTTTCAACAAAATAAATTATTTTTTCAAACAAATATTTGAAATTTTAACCAAAAATATTGATTTTCTACCAAAAAACGAATTTTCAACAAATTGCATCAATTTTAAAACAAAGCCATGAATTTTGAACCTAAAAGTTTATTTTTCACAACAAAAAATTAATTATAAACAAAATGCATAAATTTTTAACCAAATAGTTGAATTTTCAACCAAAAAGACGAATTTTCAACAAATTACATAAATTTTCTACTAAATTGTTTGAACAGTGGATGTGCTTATATTTTTTTTCATTCAAATTTTTTTAAACTAATTGTATTTTTAAACTAAAAAAGATTAATTTTTTTACCAAAAATAGAGAAGTTTAGTTTTCATTTAAGATAATTAATTTTCAATAAAAATACGAATTTTCTACAAAACAGTTTAATTTTGTACCAATTGTTGATCTTTCAAGCCAAAAAGACACATTTTCTACAAAAAAGTTGAATTTAGAACCCGAAATAATTAATTTTAAAAAATGGTTAATTTTCAACCAATCAGTGGAATTTTTAAGAAGATTAATTTTAAAAAATCTTTTAGAAACCATCAGCTATTTTGTTAACATTTTTCAAATTATTTTTTTAACGGAAAAATTAACTATTCCATGTTTGGCTGAACATTTATCTTCTTCAGTTGAAAATTAAAGTATTTGTTTGAAGATTTCCGTATTCTGTTGAAACTTTGTCTTTTGTGGTAGAATTTTCTTAATGTCTAATTTACCTTTTTTGTTGAAAATTCAACTATTAGGTTGAAAATTCCTGTATTTTGTTAAAAATTATTATTTTTTGATGGAAAATTAGTTTTTTTATTGAAAATTAATTTTTCTTTGGTTGAAAAATAGTGTTTTGATTGAAGATTAATTTTTTAACTCAAAATTTGACAAAAATTTTTTTCAAAACTTTTTTTATAGACATCTAATTTTTTAAATAGAAAATTAATTTGTTTGGTTGAAAATGTAAATATTTCGTTGAAAATTTATTTTATTTGCATTAAAACTTATTTCTTTAACTGAAAATTAAACTATTCTATTTTTTCGTTGAAAACTGATTATTTTATTTGAAAATTCACCTATTTTGTTGAAAAATTGTCTTTTTTTGGTAGAAAATTAAACTTTTAAGTTGAAAATTCCATTAAAAATTAACATATTTGGTATAAAATTCTTGTATTTTGTTTAAAAAAATATTCTTTTTTGGTAGAAAATTAATTTTTTTAACTATAACTTTAACTATTCAATTTTTCGTCTAAATTTTTTATATACAGATTTGATCTTTTTAGTTGAAAATTCATCTGTTTGGTTAAAAATGTAACTATTTTGTCGGAACTTTATTTCATTTGGTTAAAAACTTATTTCTCTAACTTAAAATTAAACTTCTATTTTCTTATTAAAAATTTATCTTTTTTTTGTTAAAAGTTCATCTCGTTTTTTTTTAAATTTTGTCTTTTTGTTGGTAGTAATATAACGTTTGTCATTGAAAATATAATTATTTGGTCAAACATTTTTTTTTATTGAGGATGCATCTTCTTAGTTAAATTTTCATTTCTTTGGTCAAAAATTTAACAAATTTCGTTGAAAATTCGTTGTTTTTTTTTTGTTGAAAATGATTTTTTTATTAAAAATGTAGCTATTTCATTTTTGCTAGAAAATTGATCTTCTTCAGTTAAAAATTCACTTATTTTGTTGAAAACTCGTATTTTTTAGTCGAAAATTCCAATTTTTTGGTAGAAAATGCATATGATTTAAAAACTCAAAATTTGGGATGAGATTTTTTTTCTTTATTGATTGAAAATTCATTTTTTTTAAGTCAAAGATTCATCACTTCGGTTGGAGATTTAACTATTTTGTTGCAGATTCTCTTTTTCTTGGTTGATAATTATTTTAACTGGAAATGTAATAATACAGTTTTAAATTAATACTCGATTTTTCATTATGTGTGTGAATTTCGCAACATTCCTTCGAGTTTTTCAAATTACCCAATCGGCATTAGGGAAAAGCGACAACAATGCTTTCGATATTTTCTTGACACACCTATTTTTTCGAGAAAGGTTTATTCGAGTGGATTAAAATTCCAGAATGAAAGTAATGAATAATAGAGGTTTGAAATGTCTTCTTTTTTTTTTTGTAGTCCAAGTCAAGTTCAGCGAAAGCCGACAACCAACGGTTCAGCGACAAGACCGCTGAGTTCGAGAAGATCGAGTCATTCAGGAGGAGAAGAAAGTCTTTCGAGGTCGGCGTCAGATTCTAGTGTAAGCAACACGAATGCCAATCAACAGGATAATAAAAAAAGCGCACCTGGAACTCCACAACCAACACACGGGTTAGTAGCAATTTTTATTTATATAATTCACTTTTTTATATTATTATATTGAATTTTGTCTTTCATCTTCAGTTATTTATTTCTATTGTTATTTAGTTTTAAGGGGTCGCCTATAAACAACGTTACCAATTTTAGGCTCCCCCCTCGTTGACCACCGTAATTTCAACAAAAAAGATTAATTTTCTGATCAAAAAGACGAATTTTCCACAAAATACATTAATTGTCTACCAAATAGTTGAATTTTCAACTTGTAAATTATAAATTTCTAACACAAAATGGATTAGTGAAATTTTCAGATTAAAAAGTTAATTTTCATATAAAAAAAAAACTTATTTTTGATAAAGAAGTTCAATTTTAAACCAAAGAGGTGAATCTTGAAAAAATATGTATTTTAAACAAACTAGTTCAACTTTTAACCAAGTAGATGAATTTTCAGTTAAAAAAGATGAATTTTTAACCAGATAGTTCAATTTTCATCCAAAAAGCTGAATTTTCCAGCAAGAAGATTAATATCCTACAAAAAAATTGGTTTTTAAAAGAATTGCTTAATTTTCTACCATATTGTTGAATCCTCAGCCAAAACATATCAATTTAAAACCATACAGTTACATTTTTAACCAAAAAGGATGAATTTTCATCCAAGAAGAATAATTTTCAACTAAAAAAGATGAATTTTTAACAAAATGTATGAATATTCAATTAAAAGAGATCGATAAGATCAATAAAAAATATGAATTTTCAACCAAAAATGAAATAGTTACATTTTCAGTTAAAAAAGTAAATTCTTAACCAAAAAAAAAAAACGAATTTTCAACAAAAGTTACATTTTCATCATAAGAGAGGATTTTTTAACAAAAATGGTGAATCATAAAAAAATGAATTTTCAATAAAAGAGTTCAACCCGAAAGGTGATATTTTAACAAAAAAGTCATTTTTCTAAAAATGGAATAGTTAAATCTTTTACCAAGGTGGGTGAATCTTAAAAAATATGAATTTTTAACAAACTAGTTTAACTTTCAACCACGTAGTTGAATTTTCAAATGAAAAAGATGAATTTTTAACCAAATGGGTGAAGTTTAAACCAAAAAGCTGAATTTTCCAGCAAGAAGATTAATTTTCTACAAAAAAAAATGAATTTCCAACAAAATACATTAATTTTCAACAAAATTGTTCAATTTTAAATTCAAAAGGACGAATTATCTACAAAATGGTTGAATTTTCAACCCGAAAATATGATGATATGAAAAAAGATTAATTTTCTACCAAAAGGGATTAATTTTCTACCAAAAAAGATGAATTTTCTACCGGAAAGATTAATTTTCGACCACAAAGACGAATTATCAACAAAATACTTGAATTTTCAACTAGAAAAGTTCAATTTTCAATAAAAATATCAATTTTCAACCAAAAATGCAATTGTTGCATTTTTAGTTAAGAAAATGGATCACCAACTAAAAATAAAAAGAAATTTTCAACAAAATAGTTAAATTTTTAACCAAAGTGTGGAATCACCTACAAAACGGTTGAATTTCCAATCCAAAAATGTGATTTTTTAACCAAAAAATTAATTTTGTACCATCAAGTTAAATTTTCATAAAAAATAGTTTAATTTTTAAACAAGTACTTAAATTTAAACCAAAAATTTGAATTTTCAACAACAAAATTCATTTTTAACCGAATAGTTTAATTTTCTACCAAATTTTTGAATCCTCAACCAAACCAGATTAATTTAGACCCAAAAAGTTGCATTTTTAACCAAAATACATGAATTTTCAATTAGAAAATTTCAATTTTCAATAATAATATCAATTTTCAAACAGAAATGAAATCGTAGTTACATTTCTAGTTTAAAAAAAAGTTCTCAACAAAGAAAACGAATTTTCAACAAAATAGTTACATTTTCACCCAGAGAGATGAATTTTCATCTAAAATTATTAATCTTAAAATATGAATTTTTGACCAAAGAGTTCCAACATAAAAGATTATTTTTTAACCCGGAAGATTAATTTTCTAGCAGAAACACGAGTTTTCAATAAAATACATTAATTTTCATCAAAATGGTGGAATTTTAATGACAAAATGACGAATTATCTCAAAAAGTGATTGAATTTTCAAACCGAAGATAAATTAATTTCCTACCAAAAAGTTAAATTTTCATAAAAACAGTTTAATTTTTAACCAAGTAGTTAAATTTAAACCAAAAGTATGAATTTTTAACAAAAAAGTTATTTTCAAGGAAATAGTTTAATTTTCTACCAAATTGTTGAATCCTCAGCCAAACCAGAGTAATTTAGACCCAAGCATTTGCATTTTTAACCAAAATGGATGAATTTTCAACCAAAGAAGATTAATTTTCGACCAAAAAAGACAAATATTTAACAAAATATATGAATTTTCTACTAGAAAAGTTCAGTTTTCAATAAAAATATCAATTTTCAACAAAAAATGGAGCAGTTACATTTTTAGTTTAAAAAAAAAATTAATTCGTAACAAAAAAAATGCATTTTTAAGAAAAAAGTTAATTTTCAACATAATAGTTCAATTTTCTACCAGATTGTTGAATCTTCAACCAAACTAGAGTAATTTAGACCCAAAAAGTTGCATTTTTAACCAAAAAGGATGAATTTTCAACCGACAAGATTAATTTTCGATCAAAAAAGACGAATTTTTAACATAATATATGAATTTTCAACTAGAAGAGTTCAATTTTCAATAAAAATATAAATTTTCAGCCAAAAATGAACTAGCTACATTTTTAGTTAAAAAAATTAATTCTCAACCAAAAAAAAAACGAGTTTTTAACAAAGAAGTTAATTTTCAACAGAATAGTTTAATTTTCTACCAAATTGTTGAATCCTCAACAAAACCAGTATAATTTAGACCCAAAAAGTTGCATTTTTAACCAAAAAGGATGAATTTTCAACGAGAAGATTAATTTTCGACCAAAAAAGAGAAATCTTTAACAAAATATATGAATTTTCAAATAGAAAAGTTCAATTTTCAATAAAAACATCAATTTTGAACCAAAAAAGAAATAGTTACATTTTTAGTTAAAAAAATTAATTCTCAACCAAAAAAAAAACAATTTTCAACAAAATAGTTATTTTCAACAAAAGAGGTGCATTTTCAACTAAAAAAATGAATTTTCAACAAAAGAGTCCCACCCAAAAGATGATTTTTTAACCCAGAAGATTTTTTTTCAACTTTCAACCAAGTAGCTGAATTTCTGACCAAAAAATATAACTTTTTAACAAAATAGTTGCATTTTCAAAAAAAATTAAATTTTCAACCAAATTCTGGATTTTTTAATCAAACGAGATAAATTTCGAAAGAAAAATATAATAGCAGATTTTTCAGCCAAAGTAGTTGATTTTTCATGTTGGGTTCTACTAATTTAGTTCACATTTAGGCAAAAAAAAACGAGAAAAAGGATATGTTTCTTAAAAACAGAGAAAAAAAGAAGAATTCTTTTAAATTTATCATCAGGAAACGTACTAAATGTTACTTCAGTTCGTAACGTTACTTCGATTTGACCCCCCCCCCCCCTGAAATTGGTAACGTAGTTTATGGACGACCCCTAAGTTTCAAGAATGATTTAAAATCTAGGGGAGACCCACCTACAGTAGATAAACATTAGTTAAAAATAATTAATTAAATTTATTTAGTAATTTAGGCACTATGAGTGCTAATAAATTAAAATTAATTATTTTAGGCAAATTTGTGTTTTTAATTAATGATTATCTACTGTAAGGTGGTCTGCCCTACCTGTTTATTTTGTCTTTTTCTTTATTAAAAATAAATTGTTAGGTCTCGAGGCATAAGGAGAACCTAGATTAGCATCGAGGGCTTACTTAGATTATAATTATTAGATTAGATTAGGAATTTTATTTAGACTCTTTCGCTTTACACTACTGATGCACAGTTCCACGAACAGCCCGGAGTCTGGCCTCGGAACTTCTCGGACGTCACTTCCTGGCAGTGGAGAAGAATATTACGTCGATGAAGTTGACGCCCAACCACCTCTTGGAACCTGCAGAGCTCTCTATGCCTTCGATGGTAAGCAAAATATATTAAATATTACAAATATATCAGAATCCAAATAAGCCAGGAGCTAACATCTTTCAAATTTCGGAATACAGTATCGATAGCAGGCTTCATAGGCGAGAATGAACTAAAAAAAAGGGAAATAGATGCATTTTTAACCAAAGTGTTCAATTTTCAACTAAAAAAAATCAAGTTTTAACAATATAATTGATTTTTTAACCAAATAGTGTTATTTTTAACCAAGAAGGTTAACTTTCTACCGAAAAAACGAATCTTGAACAAAATGCATGCATTTTTAAACAAATAGTTCAATTTTAAACGAAAAAGAAAGAATTTTAAACGAAAAAGAAAGGATTTTCAACAAAATAGTTAAATTTTTTACTCAGTTGATAAATCTTCAACCCAAAAAAAATAAATTCTGAGCGGAAAATGTAATAGTTGGTATCTCAACGAAAAAAGTGTTTAATTTAAAGTAAAAAAACAGTTGAATTTAACCAAAAAATACGAATTCGCAACAAAATTCTGGAACTCTTACCCAAAAAAAAATTAATACCATGTACAATTTTAATCATAAAATATGAAATTTACAATATAATTAACAATATAATTGATTTTTTAACCAAATAGTGTAATTTTCAATCAAGTAGGTTAACTTTCTACAAAAAAAAAAGAATCTTCAACAAAATGCATGCATTTTTAAACAAATAGTTAAATTTTAAACGAAAAAGAAAGAATTTTCAACAAAATAGTTAAGTTTTTAACGCAATTGATAAATCTTCAACCAAAAAAGATAAATTCTGAGCGGAAAATGTAAGTTAGTATCTCAACGAAAAAAGTTTTCAATTTAAAATAAAAGACAGTTGAATTTAACCAAAAAAGACGAATTTCCAACCAAATAGTTGAATTTTCAACTTTGAAAAATTAAGTTTTAACCATATAGTTGATTTTTTAACCAAATAGTATAATTTTCAACCAAGGTTAATTTTCTAAGAAAAAAAAACGAACCTTCAACAAAATGCATGCATTTTTAGAGAAACAAAAAAAAAGAATTTTCAACAAAATAGTTACATTTTCAACTTGATTGATAAATCTTGAACCAAACCAAAAAAAAATTCTGAGCGAAAAATGTAATAGTTGGTATCTCAACGAAAAAAGTTTTTAATTTAAAGTAAAAAAAAAGTTAATCATAAAATATGAAATTTTCACCAAAAAAGACGAATTTTCAACCCAATAGTTTAATTTTCAACTAAAAAAATCCACTTTTAACTATATAGTTGATTTTTTAACCAAATAGTGTAATGTTCAACCAAGAAGGTTAACTTTCTACAAAAAAAAAACGAATCTTGAACAAAATGCATGCATTTTTAAACAAATAGTTCAATTTTACACGAAAAAAAAAGAATTTTCAACAAAATAGTTACATTTTCAAGTCAATTGATAAATCTTCAACGAAAAAAGGTTTTAATTTAAAGTAAAAAACAGTTGAATTTAACCAAAAAAGAAGGATTTTCAAAAAAATCTGGAACTCTCAAACGAAAAAAAAAAAAATTAATATTCAACCAATTACATTTTTAATCATAAAATATGAAATTTTCACCAGAAAAGACGACATTTCAACCAAATAGTTGAATTTTCAACTAAAAAAAAAATCAAACTTAAACCATACAGTTGCTTTTTAACCAAATGGTGTAATGTTCAACCAAGAAGGTTAACTTTCTACCAAAAAACGAATCTTCAACAAAATGCATGCATTTTTAAACAAATAGTTCAATTTTAAACGAAAAAAAAAAGAATTTTCAACAAAATTGTTACATTGACAACTCAATTGATAAATCTTCAACCAAAAAAATAAAATCTGAGCGGAAAATGTAATAGTTGGTAATTGGTATCTCAACGAAAAAAAGGTTTTAATTTAAAGTAAAAAACAGTTGAATTTAAAGTAAAAAAGAAGGATTTTCCAAAAAATCTGGAACTCTCAAACGAAAAAAAAAAATGAATATTCAACCAATTACATTTTTAATCATAAGATATGAAATTTTCACCAGAAAAGACGAATTTTCAACCAAATAGTTGAATTTTCAACTAAAAAAGATAAAGTTTTAATAAAATAGTTGAACTTTTAACCAATAAAATTAATTTTCTACAAAAAAAAAAACGACTTTTGAACATATTACATACATTTTAAAACAAATAGTTAAATTTACCAATAAAAAGGGTCAATTTTTAACGAAAAAAATGAATTTTTAACAAAATAATTAAATTTTCAACCAAAGAATTTTAAAATAAATGGATGAATCTTGAACCAAAAAAAAGAATTCTGAGCGAAAAATGTGATAGTTGGTATTTCAACGAAATTTTTTTTTAATTTGAAATAAAAAACAGTTGAATTGAACCAAAAACAATGAATTTTCAACCAAATACTTGTACCCTCAACCAAAAAATAGTACTTTTCAACCAATTACATTTTTAACAAAAAAGTTATCTTTTTAACTAAATAGTGTAATTTTCAACCAAGAACATTAATTTTTTATAAATAACGAATCTTAAACAAAATACATGCGTTTTTAAACAAATTGTTAAATTTTCAAATAAAACAGATCATTTTCCAAAGAAAAAAACAGAATTTTAAACAAAATAGTTAAATTTTCAACCAAAGAGATGAATTAAAAAAAAACGAAACTTCAACGAAATACATGCGTTTTTTAAACAAATCGTTATATTTTCAAATAAAAAAGATTAATTTCCAAAGAAAAAACAGAATTTTCAACAAAAAAGTTAAATTTTCAAACAAAGAGATTAATTTTTATAAAAAAAAACGAATCTTCAATAAAATACGTACTTTTTTAATCAAATTATTAAATTTTCAAATAAAAAAGATTAATTCGCAAAGAAAAAACAGAATTTTCAACAAAATAGTTCAATTTTCAACAAAAGAGATGGGTTTTCAACTAAATTGATGAATCTTGAACCAAAAAAGATTAATTCTGAGCGAGAAATATAATATTTGGTATTTCAACAAAAAATGGTTTCAATTTTAAATTTAAAAAAAGTTGAATTTCACAAAAAATGACGAATTTTCAACAAAATACTTGAACGCTCAACCAAAAAATATTAATTTTCAATCAAACAATTTCATTTTAATCAAAAAATAAAAAATTCCCGCAAAAAAGGTGAATTTTCAATAAAAGAGTCAAATTTTCAACAAAAAAGGATTTTTTAGTCAGGAAAGAATTTTTTTTTAATATTTAAGTGTTCAACCGAAGAGTTGTATCTTCTACCAAATCAAAACATGCATTTTGAACAAATTTAAGTTTAAACCAAGTAGTCGAAGTTGACCAAAAAGGCGGCGAATTTTCAACAAAATACTTGAATTCTCAACCGAAAAATATTCATTTTCAACCAAATAATTACAATTTTAACCAGAAAATATGAAATTTCGATAAAAAAGACGAATTTTGAAGAAAATAGCTGAATCCTCAACTAAAGCAGACTCTTTTTTAACCAACTAGGTCAATTTTCAGCCCAAAAAATATGTATTCTCAACCAAAAAATGTAATAGTTGATATTTCAACCAAGAAAGAGTTGTATTTTAAATCAACAATTGTTGAATTCAACCAAAAAAGACGAATTTTCAATAAAAGAGTCAAATTTTCGACCAAAAGAAATTATTCAGTCAAGAAAAAAAATTGTTCAACAAGTGAGTTGAATATTTAACGAAAAAATGAATTTTAAACAAAGCAGTTCAACTTTCAACCACGCAGTTGAATTTGCAAAAACAAAAGATTTTTTTTTTAAATCATAAAACATTTAAATTCCTCAAAAAAGGGAGAATTTTCAACAAAGTGTTTGAATCCTGAACCAAAACAGATTAATTTTTATCAAACGGTTACATTTTTAATTAAAAAATATTAAATTTCTAATAAAAGAGATGCCTTTTTAAAATAAAAAGATGAATTTACCACATAGAAAGATTTTTCACTCAAGTGAGAAAAAAAATTCTACAAACTGTTAAATTTTCAAGCCAAAAAATAAACGAATTTCCACAAAACAGTTGAATTTTTCAACCCGAAAATATTAATTTTCAGCAGAAAAATAATTTTTTAATTAAGTAGTTGAATATTATATAAAAAACAGTTGAATTTTCAATTAAAAAAGATAAATTTTTAACCAAACATGTAGTTTACTTTTCGACTACCTAAAAACGAAACATTTTTATTTTGAAAAAAACACGAATTTTTAACAATGTAATTAAATTTTGAACCAAAGAGACAAAGTTTCAAAGAAATCGTTTAATGCTCAACCAAAACAGATAAATTCTTAGCGAAAAATGTAATAGTTGATATTTCAACAGCAAAATATTTGTATTTTAAATAAAAAACATCCGCAACCAAAAAAATTAATTTTTAACAAAATAGTTCAACTTTTAACTAAGTATGAATTTTCAACCAAAAGATCTTATTAGTTGAGATTTCAACCAAAGAAGATTTTAATTTTAAATCATAAAACATGTGAATTCACCCAAAAAAGAACAAATTTTCATAAAAATATTTGAATCCGTAACCAAAGCTGATAAATTTTCAACCTGATAGTTACATTTTTAACCAAAAAAGATTACATTTCTACCAAAAGCGATGAATTTTCAAACCAAAAAGACCAATTTACAACCTAGAAAGATTTTTCACTCTAGAGAGAAAATAAATACAACTGTTGAATTTTTTATTGAATTTTCAACCCGTGAAATATTAATTTTTAACAAAAAAGTTATTTTTTAACTAAATAGTTGAATTTTATACCAAAATAATTGAATTTTCGAGCCAAAAAGACGATTTTTAATTTTCTATTGAATTTTCAACCCGAAAATATTATTTTTTAACAGAAAATCTATTTTTAAACTAAATAGTGGAATTTTATACTAAAATAATTGAATTTTCAAGCCAAAAATATTAATTTTTTACAAAAAAGTTATTTTTCAACTAAATAGTTGAATTTTATACCAAATTAATTGAATTTTCAAGCCAAAAAGACGATTTTTAATTTTCTATTGAATTTTCAATCCGATCATATTAATTTTTAACAGAAAAGTAATTTTTTAACGAAATAGTTGAGTATTATACCAAAATAATTGAATTTTCAACCCAAAAATATTAATTTTTAACAAAAAAGTTATTTCTTAACTAAAAGTTGAATTTTATACGAAAATAATTGAATTTTCGAGCAAAAAAGACGATTTTTAATTTTCTATTGAATTTTCAACCCGAAAATATTAAATGTTAAGAAAACAGTTATTTTTTAACTAATTAATTGAATTTTCAAGTCAAGAAGAAGATTTTTAATTCTCTATTTAATTTTCAACAGAAAAATATTAATTTTTAACAAAAAAGTAATTTTTTAAACTAAATAGTTGAATTTTATACCAAAATAATTGAATTTTCAAGTCAAAAAGACGATTTTTAATTCTCTAATGAATTTTCAACCCGAAAATATTAATTTTAACAGAAAAGTTATTTTTTAACTAAATAGTGGAATTTTATACCAAAATAATTGAATTTTCGAGCCAAAAAGACGATTTTTAATTTTCTATTGAATTTTCATTCTGAAAATATTAATTTTTAACAGAATAGTTATTTTCTAACTAAATAGTGGAATTTTATACCAAAAAAATTGAATTTTCAACCCGAAAATATTAATTTTTAACAAAAAAGTTATTTTTTAACTAAATAGTTGAATTGTATACAAAATAATTGAATTTTCAAGCCAAAAAAAAACGTTTTTTAATTTTCTATTGAATTTTCAACTCGAAAATATTAATTTTTAACAAGAAAGTTATTTTTTAACTAAATAGTTGAATTTTTTACAAAAATAATTGAATTTTCAAGTCAAAAAGACGATTTTTAATTTTCTATTGAATTTTCAACCGGAAAATATTAATTTTTAACAAAAAAGTTATTTTTTAACGAAATAGTTGAATTTTATACCAAAATAATTGAATTTTCAATTCAAAAAGACGATTTTTCTACAAATAGTTAAACTTTCAAACACAAAATGTGTGCTTGAAATTGTCTTTTATTTTTTAAATTCATCTTTCGTGGTTGAGAATTAACTTTTTTCTTGAAAATTGTACTTTATGGCTTGAAAACTCAACTCCTTTGTTGAAAATACAATATATTTTGACTTTTAAAATCTTAGCAATATGGTACCCACATTAATTTTATTAAAAATAATTGATTCCCCAATTTTCTGTCAAAAAAAACTTCTTTTCTCCTGTTTTTGTTAAATTTTCAAGAATTTCCTAGTTTAATAATAATTTTTTTTTCAGGAATTAGTGAAGGATCGATACCGATGTACGATGGCGAGGAACTCTACATGATAGAATTGGATGCGGGCGACGGTTGGACCCGAGTTCGTCGAATGTCTCAGCCAATCGAGGGATTCGTCCCGACAACTTACATCGAGTGTCGTCCCTACGACACCTAGCCATTGAAAAAGGGTCCTTAAAATCAAAAAAAGGTCCTCAAACCTAAACTCCACACGTACTAAGCAGATAAATTTCACTGAGAAAAAAAAGAGAAGGAATTTTCTCCACATCTAAGCGATCTCTGCAGGGCCTACGAACAAAAAAACAAAACAACAAAAAAACAGAAACCGAAGCACCGCTGGCTCGGCTCTAAGAAAAGTGATACTCTTTTTTTATTCCAGCCCTAAAAAACCCAGATTTTTCACTCTGGGTTTTATTCCACGTGCCACGAAATTTCCTCGAACAAAAAAAAGACTCGTGCAATATTCGGAGATGCGGAATCTGGCAAAGTTGTTCAAACTGAACAGAAGCTCCTCAAAATTATCGAGCTCTTTTATTTTTAAACTAAGGCCTGTACATATTGTCGAATGGTTCAAGAAACGAGAGCAAATGTATGAATGAGTTGATGGTCCATTATTTTTTAGAAAATTGCGAGCTTTTCACGAGGATTCAGAAGTTTTAGATTTCTTTACATACAATTTTGTACTGTTTTGAATATTATTTCAAATGTTTTATACATAATTCTGTTAAACTTTCAGTTTTTTTTTACTTTTAAATTAGATCCTAAATCAAATGACTGACTTGGTTTCCAATTTCTCAAGGCATTAAAAAACTCGTGCACAGGTTCGTTTTAGGAGGGGGTTCGTCAATTTTCAAAGTAAATTCGCCAGAATTATTGATCCTGATTGTTATTTAGTCCAATTGCCATTTTAACGAATCGACTTTCGGTACAATTTCTATTTGTGTGAATTGGAATAAATAAAAGTGAATGGCAAATGTGAAATTGATTTTGGGGCAAATTGACGACCCCCTTTTTAGTAAAACAGCATTGCGCATTGCTCATTAAAAGTCCTCGAATTCCGAAGTGCAACGCTAGTCAAGGTGAGGGTCGTTGAATTTTAGAATTACTAGAAAATAGTGGGAAACTGTCTCCATCGAACTCACCCTTGCGGAAGAGGATTATGTATAGCGACCAGCGTAAATGTTGAAAAGACTCGTAATTTCGTGAAATATTTCGAGAAAGTCGATACCTCCGTGTTAAAAGAAATCTAATTACATTTTTCTCGCGGAAAGTACGTCTGAAACGATCACTGAGTAATTAAGACTCTCTGGTTGGGTATAATTTTTAGAATTATTTTTAATTTACAGTGAATTCTCCGAATTTCATAAATTCTATAAGTACTTGATTACTCTGAAATACCGGAAATCCTTCAATTCTCTGAACTCTTTGGATTTCTTCAATTTACCTAATTCGGTCAATTTTCTGAATTCCCTGAGTTGCTTGAATTTTCTGAATTCTTTGAATATTTTGAATTTCAGAAATTCTTCTGAATTTTTTGCATTATTTTGAAGTCCTTGAAATTTTTAAAATTCTGGGAATTCAGATAATTCCACGAATTCAAGGAATTCCAAGGACAAATTCAATCCCCAAAATGCTTTAGAAACAGGGAACTATATTTATTTTGAATCTAATTGATTAATTTTTAACCAAATAGTTGAATTTTCAACCAAAAAGATGAATTTTCAACGGAAAACATGAAATTTTAACCATGAAGAATAACTTTCTACCAAAAAAAGAAGAATTTTCCACAAAATATTGGAATTTTGAAACAAGAAAAATTTTTTAGCCATAAAAGAAGAAAGAAATTTAACCAGATTGTTGTATTTTCTATCCGGAAAACGAATTTTCAACAAAATAGTTAAATTTTCAACTAGAGAATTAATTTTCAACTAAATTGACGAATCTTCCACCAAAAAAGAATAAATTTTTAACGAAGTAGTTCAAATTTCAACCATGTAGTTGAATTTTCAAAAAAAAAACATGAATTATCAATGAAAAATGTAATAGTTGATCTTTCAAACAAAAAATATTAATTTTAAATTCTCTAAATTCAATAAATTCAGGGAATTCGAGGAATTTAGAGAGTTCAGGAAATTCAAGGAATTCAGAGAATTCAAATATTTCGGTAAAAATTCAGCTACTGGGTTGAAAGTTGAACTAATTTTAAAAAATTCATTTTTTTTATTACAGATTCATCAATTCAATGTAAAATTCATCTCTTTGGTTAAAAATTTAAGTATTTTGTTAAAAATTCGATTTATTTTTTGTTTAAAATTGATCTTTTTTAGTTGAAAATTAAATTACATGGTTGAAAGTTGAAATACTTTGCTCAACATTCTTTTTTTGATTGATGATTCATCTCCTTGTGGTTGAAAATTTAACTATTTTTTTGAAAATTTTTTTTTTTTTTAACTGAAAATTTAGCTTTTCTATTTCTTGTTGAAAGTGTGTCTTTTGTATTTGAAAATTTACCTGTTCCGTTGAAAAATAGTTGTTTTTTTTGGTTGAAGATACATCTTTTTGTCTGAAAATTTAAATATTTCATTCTTGATTGAAAATTGATCGTTTTTTGTTGAAAATTCTACAATTTGTTTGAAAAATCATGTATTATGTGGAAAATTCGTCCTTTTTGATTGGAAAGTAATCTTCTTTGTAGAAAAATAATCTTTTTTTTTTGAAAATTCATCTTTTTGATTGAAAATTTTTTTTTTGAAAATTCATATTTTTGGTTGAAAATTGAACTGTTTTGTTGAAAATTTATTTTATTAGTTGAAAATCCATCTATTTAGTTCAAAATTTAACTATTTGGTTGAAAATTCGTGTTTTTGGTAGAAAATTCCAAGAATTCAAAAAAACCTTCAAATTCAGGGAATTCCGAGAATTCAAATAATTCAGGGAATTTCTCCAATTCAGAGAATTCCAAGCATATTAAAATAATTCTAGGGTCCAAATAAATTAGAAGAATTCAAGGAATAAAGAGAATTTAGAGGAATTTAGATAATTCTGGGAATTCAGAAGATTTCAAGAAAGTTAAAAGAATTCAAAAGAATTTGAAAGAGTTAAAAAAATATTCCAAATAATTCAAAAGAATTGAAAAGAACACGTAAAATTCAAAGAACTCAAAAGAATTCAAAATAATCCAAGAGAATTGTAATGAATTCTCAAAATTTTTTGGAGTTTCTGAAATTCTTTGAATTCGAAGAATTCAGGAAATTCTAAAAATCCAGTGAATTCCGGAAATACCACGAATTCAAGGAATTCAGATAATTCCGCGAATTCAACGAATTTAGCAGAATTCGAATAATAAAGAGAATTTAGAGGAATTCAGATATATCCGCGATTCATGGCATTTAAGAGAATTCAAAAGAATTTGAAAGAGATACAAAATATTCTAAGCAATTCAAAAGAATTGAAAAGAATACATAGAATTCAAAGAACTCAAA
>CAKNYM010050082.1:113874-125437 GCA_932195095.1 Andricus curvator
CAAGGAATTCCAAGGACTTCACAATAATGCAAAAAATTCAGATAATTTAGAGGAACTCAAGGAATTTAGTAGAAATTGAACAATACAGAGAATTTAGAGGAATTCAGATAATTGTGCGAATTCAAGGAATTTAAAAGAATTCAAAAGAATTGAAAAGAATAAAAAGAATTCAAAGAACTCAAAAGAATTTAAAGTAATCCAAGAGAATGTAAATGAATTCTCAAAATTTTTTGAATTTCTGAAATTCTCTGAATTCAAAGAATTCAGGAAATTCTAAAAATCTAGTGAATTCAGGAAATTCCACGAATTCAAGGAATTCCAAGGACTTCACAATAATGCGAAAAATTCCGATAATTTAGAGGAACTCAAGGAATTTAGAAGAATTCGAACAATACAGAGAATTTAGAGGAATTCAGATAATTCCGCGAATTCAAGGAATTAAAAAGAATTTGAAAGAGTTTGAAAATATTCCAAGTAATTCAAAAGAATTGAAAAGAATAAATAGAATTCAAAGAACTCAGAAGAATTCAAAGTAATTCAAGAGAATTTAAATGAATTCTCAAAATCTTTAGAATTTCTCTGAATTCCGAGAATTCAGGAAATTCTAAAAGTTCAGAAAATTCCAAGAATTCCGGAAATTCTAAAAGTTCAGAAAATTCCAAGAATTCTGGAAATTCTAAAAGTTCCAAGGACTTTACAATGATGCAAGGAATTCAGAGATTTTAAAGGAATTCAAGGAATTTAGAAGAATTCGAATAACACAGCGAATCCAGAGGAATTCAGATAATTCCGCGAATTCAAGGAATTCAAAAGAATTTGAAAGAGTGAAAAAATATTCCAAGCAATTCAAAAGAATTGAAAAGAATACATAGAATTCAAATAACTCAAAAGAATTTAAAGTAATCCAAGAGAATTTAACTGAATTCTGAAAAAATTTTGAATTTCTTAAATTCTCTGAATTCGAAGAATGCAGGAAATTCAGAAAATTCCAAGAATTCAGGAAATTCACAAAATCCCAAGAATTCAAGAAATTCTAAGAATTCAGGACATTCTAAAAATCTAGTGAATTCAGGAAATTCCACGATTTCAAGGAATTCAGATAATTTCGCGAATTCGAATAATACAGATAATTTAGAGGAATTCAGATGATTCCCGGAATTTGGAGAAACTGAGAAAATTTCAAAACAAGTTAAAAGACTTGAAAATAATTTAAAAGTTGAAAATTCCTTTGAATTCAAAGGAATTCTAAATAATATGCTAAACCAGAGACGTAATTTTCGAGAGATTTTTTTTTAACATGGAGGTATGAAAATATTCGTCCTGCATCTGGAATTGGTGCAAACGATTTACGTCTCGCCTTTCGCGCATTTAAGTCGTCTCCGTGTATAATGTATATATTTCTATAAATAATACACTTAATTGTTAAAGCAAAAAATTTCGCTATGCGTCGAGATATTGAGTAAAGGAAGCAAATTATGCAAAATATCCCCTCCTCCTTCCCCATCATCCTTTTTCGCTTCGCCCCAGTTATATTATAGAAAACCTTGTATTTTATATACTTCCTAGAGTAAAATAGTAAAATAATTCGTG
Source organism: Andricus curvator (assembly GCA_932195095.1). Taxonomy (NCBI): domain Eukaryota; kingdom Metazoa; phylum Arthropoda; class Insecta; order Hymenoptera; family Cynipidae; genus Andricus; species Andricus curvator. The sequence continues at coordinate 115,465 of CAKNYM010050082.1, forward strand.
GACAGTTTTGCCAGCACACCGCTCATGTTTTTGAGATTACGCTGTAACTCACGATTTATATAATTTATTCGCAGTTGAATGTTTTTAGTTATTAGGCTAGTCTAAAAAAAGGCTTTATTTTTCTCTCTCAAATGGCACCCCTATAAAGTGTTTCTTTTGGTGTTGTTAAAATGACCCCGGATTTTTGGCCCCCTAAATATAAAAATTCAAATAAAATAAACATTTTATTTAAAAAAACCGACTTGGGGAACCCGTAAATATTGCTTGTAAATTCTGCCAAAAATCAGGGGCTATTTTTACACATAAAAACATTTTACAGGGGTGCCTTTTAAGAAAAAATATAGAGCCTTTTTTTGGACTATCCTATTAGTTATATATGATGACTCTAGTTCTAAGGGAAACGAGTTGATTCTCTTTCTCGTTTTGATAAAGAAAACGGGGAGAAAAATGTGAGAGAATGAAAGCTACGGGGAATTTAATTTATGTTGGCATCGAAATTTCTTGAAGCGAGTTTCGAATTGAAGGTGGGATATTTTTAAGTAGAACAAATCTACTGCACAATTTCAAATTGAATATTGAGTATTCAATTGAAAATTATATGATTTTAAAAGTACTGGAAATACTTTTTAATTTTTTTGTTATTTTTTTTTTTTAGTTCAATTCGAAACTCGACTTTGGGGAAAGGATTAGAGCTGTTTGGGTTTTCTAATCTTATCTTTCGAAGCGGTGGTAACACTCGATGTATGTATATTTTGTGATTTTTTTTATCCATTGACAAGTATTGTAGATAATTAACTGTACGACTCATTATACATTTAATTATTATTAATTGATATTGAAAAAATATAGGTACTAAACCAATACAATGTGTTTATTTTTTCCCCTGAAATCCTGGAATTCCCTAATTTCCTTGAATTTATTCAATTTCCTGAATTCCTTCAAATCTTCTAAATTCTTTGCATTATATTGAAGACCTTGGAATTCTGGAAATGTTTAAATTCACTGAAAAATTCTTCAAATTTGTTAGCGGTTTCAAGTAACATTCATATTCGCGCCACCATATATATATTCTTGGAATTTGTATAATTTCCTGAATTCTTCGAATTCAGAGAATTTCAGAAATTCAAAAAAAAAATAGAATTATATGTATTCTATATATATTACTTTGAATTATATGTATTATTTTCAATTCTTTTGAATTACTTGGAATAATTTTTGACTCTTTCAAATTCTTTTAAATTCCTTGAATTCGCGGAATTATCTGAATTCCTCTAAATTCTGTGTATTATTCGAATTCTTCAAAGTTCTCTGAATTTCTTGCATCACTGTGGAGTCCTTACAGTTCCTTGAATTCGCGAAATTATCTGAATTCGTGGAATTTCCTGAATTCACGGGATTTTTAGAATTTCCTGAATTTTTAGAATTTCCGGAATTCTTGGAATTTTCTGCATTTTTAGAATTTTCTGAATTCAGAGAATTTCAGAAATTCAAAAAATTGTCAGAATTCAGTTAAATTCTCATGGATTACTTTAAATTCTTTTGAGTTATTTGAATTCTATGTATTCTTTTCAATACTTTGGAATTGCTTAGAATTTTTTTTAACTCTTTCGAATTCTTTTAAATTCCTTGAATTCGCGAAATTCCTCTACATTCCCTGTATTGTTCGAATTCTTCTAAATTCCTTGAGTTCCTCTAAATTATCTGAATTTTTCGCATTATTGTGAAGTCCTTGGAATTCCTTGAATTCGTGGAATTTACCGAATTCACTAGCTTTTTAGAATTCCCTGAATTCAGAGAATTTCACAAATTCCAACAAATTTTGAGAATTCATTTAAATTCTTAATACTGTGAATTCTTTTGAGTTCTTTGAATTCTATATATTCTTTTGAATTACTTGGAATATTTTTTAACTCTTTCGAATTCTTTTAAATTCCTTGAATTCGCGGATTTATCTGAATTCCTCTAAATTCTCTGAATTTCTTTTATTATTATGAAGTCCTTGGAATTCCTTGAATTTGCGAAATTATCTGAATTCCTTGAATTCGTAGAATTTCCTGAATTCACTGGATTTTCAGAATTTCCTGAATTCTTGGATTTTATGTGTTCTTTTCAATTCTTTTGAATTACTTGGAATATTTTTTAACTCTTTCAAATTCTTTTAACTTTCTTGAAATCTTCTAAATTCCCAGAATTATCTAAATTCTCTGTATTCCTTGAATTCTTCTGATTTATTTGAATACCTAGAATTATTTTAATATGCTTGGAATTCCCTCAATTATTTGAATTCTCGGAATTTCCTGAATTTTTGGAATTTTCTACCAAAAAATACGAATTATCAACCGAATGGTTAAATTTTTAACTGAAGAGATGGATTTTCAACTAATAAAATAAATTTTCAACAAAGTAATTCAATTTTCAACTAAAAAATATGAATTTTCAAAAAAAAAAAATGCAATTAAAAAGATGAATTTTCAAAGAAGAAGATTATTTTTCTATCAAGAAGATTAATTTTCAATGAAAAAGATGAATTTTAAACATAATACAGGATTTTTCAACCAAATAATTGAATCTTCAACTAAAAAATACAAATTTTCAACAAAGTATTTTAACTTTTTAATAAGCAGTTAAATTTGCAATCAAGAAGATTAATTTTAGGCGAAAAAAGTGGAAATTGCAACAAAATACCTAGATTTTCAAACAAATTGTTGAATTTTCATTTTAAAAAAACAAATTTTTAACGCAATAGGTAAATTTTCAACTACAAAAGATATACCATAAACCAAAAATAGAATAGTTAAATTTTCACTTACAAAAAATGAATTTTCAACCATAAGGAGATGAATGATCAACGAAAAAAAGAAGTTTGAACGAAGTATTTCAACTTTCAACCATGCAATTTAATTTTCAACCAAAAAAGATAATTTTAAACAAAAAATAAATCGAAATTTCAACAAAACACTTAAATTTTTAACCAGAGATAAATTTTGCACTGAATTAATGAATCTTTAACAAAAAGAAACTGAATTTTTTTAAAATTAGTTGAACTTTCACCTGAATTTATTGAATTTAAAGAATTTAAAATTAATATTTCTTGTTTGAAATATCAACTATTACATTTTTCATTGATAATTCATGTTTTTTTATTGAAAAATCAACTACATGGTTGAAAGCTAAATTACATTGTTAAAATTTAATTTTTTTGGTGGAAGATTCGTCAATTTAGTTAAAAATTAATTATCTAGTTGAAAATTTAACTATTTTGTTGAAAATTCGTTTTCCGGCTAGAAAATACAACAATTTGGTTAAATTTCTTTCTTCTTTCATGGCTAAAAAATTTTTCTTGTTTGAAAATTCAACTATTTTGTTGAAAATTCTTCTTTTTTTGGGAGAAAGTTATTCTTCATGGTTAAAATTTCATGTTTTCGGTTGAAAATTAACCTTTTTGGTTGAAAATTTATCTTTTTGGTTGAAAATTCATCTTTTTGGTTGAAAATTCAACTATTTGGTTAAAAATTAATCAATTAGATTAAAAATTAATCTATTTCCCTGTTTCTAAAGCATTTTGGCCTGTGAATTTGTCCTTGGAATACCTTGAATTCCTTGGATTATCTGAATTTGAGAAATGCCCTCAATTATTTGAATTCTCGGAATTTCCTGAATATATGTATATACACAATATAATAATATAAAAAAATACATTCTGTGAATTTCTGAATTCCTCTGAAGTCCTTAAATTTCCTAAATTATACGAATATTCTGAATTCTCCAAAAACAGGGAATTACACGAATTCAGATAATTAAAAAAATTCAAAGAAATTAAAATAATTCCATGAATTCAGAGAATTTCATCGACTTGAAAATAATGCCAAAAAAATCATTAATTTTAAAAAGATAAATATTTAGTTAAAAAAACAACTGAATTCATTATGTGAATTCGTTCAATTCTTCGGAATTCTTTGCAATATTTTAAAGTCCTTGGAATTCAGGAAATTCTCTAAATTCAAGAAATTTCTTAACTTCTGTAAAATTTCCAAATTGGGTAATTTAGGGAATTTCAAGAATTCGAGGAATTCAGATAATTGAGGAAGTTTCACGGACTTAAAATAATGCAATGATTTGAGGGACTCAAAGGCATTCAATATGAATTCAAAGTAATTTAGTATTCTAGCAGTTTATTTAGAATTCTCTGAATTTTCTGAATTCCCTTCGGTAAATTCCTTCAATTCTTCTGAATTCTTCCCATTATTTTGAAGTCCTTGGAATTCAGGAAATTTTTTATTTCAATGAAAAAATTATCTAAATTAATAAAAAAGTAATTTAATAATTTTTAGCAGTTTAGTAATTAATATATTTTTTTAAATTATTTAGAATTCACTAAATTCTCTGAGATACCTGAAATTTATTTTCCCAATTTCTGAATTCCTCGAATTCTTTGAATTTCCGAAATTTATTCTGTTAATTCTTTCAATTCTTCGCATTTTTTTGAGGTTCTTGGAATTTAGGAAACTTTTTAATTCAATAATAAATTTTCTAAACTAATAGAAAGAATATCTAGAATTTAAAGTAATTTAGTAATTTTTAGTAATTTAGCAGTTTAGTAATTAATATTAATATTATTATATTATTAATATATAATATAATAATTATAGTAAATATAAATAATTAATATAATATTTTAGTTTAGTAATTAGTTTAGTAATTAGTTTAGTAATTAATAATTCAGGAATTCTCCAAAGACACGAATTCAAGGAAATAGATAATTACGGGAATTCAAAGAAATTAAGGTAATTCGAGGAATTCTAACGACTTAAAAATAATGCAAAAAAAAGTTCATCAATTGTCAAACATATAGTTTCAACTAAAAAATGATAAATCTTCAACCAAGTAGGTGAACTTTCCACTCAACAAGATTTTAGCAAAAAAAAGACGATTTTTTTAGAAAATAGTTAAATTTTCAAACAAAGAGAACTAAGTTAATGAATTTAAAAAAAATTAATTTTTAAAAAAGTTATGAATTCTCAACGAAAAAAGATTTTAATGTTAAATTCTCTGAAATCCTTGAATTCATTCTGTCCATACCTCCAATTTTTCTGAATTCTTTGCATTATTTTGAAGTCCTTGGAATTCAGGAAATTCTACAAATACAGGCAATTACACGAATTTAAGAAATTCAGATAAATAAATAAATTAAAATAATTCCACGAATTCAGAGAATTCCATTGAATTAAAAATAATGTAAAAAAAATCATTAATATTCAACCTTTATAATTTATTTTGCATCTAAAAAAGATAAATTTTTAGTTAAAAAAACAACGAGTTTTCAAATAAAAAAGTTAAATTTTGAACAAGAAAAAAAGGAATTTTTAATAAAGCAGCTTTATTGAAAATTCATTTTTTTTGGTTCAAAATTTAACTATTTTATTAAAAATTCGTTGTTTTTTAAACTAAAAATTTATCTTTTTTAGTTGAAAATTAAATGATAAAGGTTGAAAATTAATGATTTTTTTGCATTATTTTTAAGTCGATGGAATTCAGAAACTGTCAACAACTATGCGAATATTCAATTTAAAAAAATGAATTATTCTTAACGAAAATTCCGTGAATTCTCTCAATTCCTCGAATTTTCTGAAATTTTCGAATGATCTGAATTCCTCAAATTTATTCTGGGAATTCCTTCAATTCTTCTGAATTCTTTGCAATATTTTGGAGTCCTTGGAATTCAGGAAATTCACCAAATTCAGGGAATTCCAAGGAACTTAAAATAATACCAAAAAATTAATTTTTAACAAAAAAAGACGAATTTTGAACAAAACACATTAATTTGGAACCAAAGAATTGAATTTTCAATAAAATACATTAACTTTCAACCAAATAGTACAAATTTTAACTAAAAAGATTATTTTGTAAAAAAATTAATTCTTAACAAAGTAGTTCAACTGCCAACCATCTAGTTGAATTTTCAACCAAAAAACATAATTAATTACGTAAATTCTCTGAATTTTCTGAATTCATTCTGTGAATTCGTTCAATTCTTCGAAATTCTTTGCAATATTTTGAAGTCCTTGGAATTCAGGAAATTCCCGTCATTCTGGAACATTTCCAAATTAGGAAATTCAGGGTATTACACGATTTCAAGGAATTCAGATAATTGAGGAATTTAGAAAATTTCAGGGAAGTTAAAAGAATTCAAAAGAATTTGAAAAAGTTAAAAAAATATTCCAAGTAATTCAAAAGAATTGAAAAGAATACATAGAAATCAAAGAACTCAAAGGCATTCAATATAAATTATTTAAAATTCTCTGCATTTCTTGAATTCTCTGAATTTCCTTCAATTCTTCTGAATTCTTTGCAATATTTTGAAGTCCTTGGAATTCAGGAAATTCTCAAAATTCAAGGAATTCCTATAATTCCGGAAAATTTCTTTGAGAAATTCAGGCAATTTTCAAGCAATTTAGATGATTGATCAAACTTTAAAATAATGCAAGGATTTCAGGGAATTTAGGCGAATAAAAGGAATACAGGGAATTTGGAGTAATTCAGAAGATTTCAAAGAAGCTAAAAGAATTCAAAAGAATTCAAAAGAGTTTAAAAGTATTCCAAGTAATTCAAAAGAAACAAAAAGGATAAATAGAATTCAAAGAACTTAAAGGAATTCAATATGAATTTAAAGTAATTTAGTATTTTAGCAGTTTATTTAGAATTCTCTGAAATTCTTGATTTCTTTGAATTCCTTCAATTTTTCTGAATTCCTCTGAATTCTTTGCATTATTTTGAAGTTTTTTTTTAAAATATTAAGTATTCAATTGGAAAATATATGATTTTAAAAGTACTGTAAATCCTTTTTTTTTAGTTCAATTCGAAACTCAGCTTTGGGAAAAGGATTAGCACTCTTTGGGTTTTTAAACCTTATCTTTCTGATTGTAAGTAATACTCGATATATTTATATTTTGTAACTTTTTTTTATGTACTCATTATACATTTAATTATTATCAATTGATATTGAAAAAATATAGGTGCTATACCAATACAATTTTTTTTTTCGATGAAAATCTAAAATAAGGTAAATAACGTAAGGAACGTCCCGTGGACAATTGACTAGATCGGAAATACAGATTGGCTCGCTGCATTTTATACAATATAATTTATATAATACACGAAGTAGAAATTAAATAAAAATCGAAAATCTGAAAATATTCGATTTTTCTGTCTTCGCAGCTTCTAGTTAAAAGTCCGCTAATCACCTCGAAGATTCTCTTTTTTCTTATTTCGTTGAAAAAAGGCACCAAGTATTGAACATTGGCAGGTTTCTATCGATATAACGATTTATACATAATATTTATATTCATATCAAACAGTTGTCTTACAAAATAGTACAAGAAAAACCATCTTAACTTACAAGAGTTACGCTTGGTAAAATTACCAAATTGTTAGCACTGACGAGATTTAAGTGGGACTATTATTAAAGTTTTTTTTACAACTTTTTTATTTTTTCTTCCTAAGGTTTTTATTTTAGGGATTCTGATCCGGCAAGCTCTGGCAAGTCCTGGGTTCGAATCCCGGCGGAGTTGAGAGGCCGGGATTTTTTTCAGTCCTTTTTTTCAGAGAAAATTTTATTCTAATTTTTTAGTCTTACTGTTTAACGATATTCAAACGCAGAATATTTTCCCACTTAATCTTTTTAATCACAGCATGACGGAGCTTTGTTTCAGTTTAGAAAAATATGAATCGGGGTGTCTACTCGACGAATTATTTTTAATTTCCGGTGTTCACCCGGTCAATTGTTAATTTTCCCCGGTCTATTTAGAAGAGTTCAAAAGATTTAAATGATTTCAAACGATTTTTAAATATTTCAAGAGATTTCTAAACAGTTTAAACATTTCAAAAGATTTACTATATGAAATAAGTTTAAATTTAAATTTAAATAAATTTATTTTATATATTTATGTATGATATTAACAATAATATACACTTTTCGATTAATATATTATTTAATTTTAAATTATAATATATATTATTCATATTTGGAACAGGGAATTTTGAAAAGGAATTATAATTCTGAATTTGAACAGGTTCTTTTTTAATTTCTCTTCTTCTAGATCAGAATTAAAATTCTTTTCCATAAAAAGCAATAAGATTTTTAAAGATTTCAAGAGACTTCTAGACATTTTAAAAGATTTCTGATTTGGAACAAGAAATTTTGGAAAATAATTATAATTCTAATTTTGAACTGGGATTTTTTGAAATTCCCTTATTCTAAATAAGCGTTAAAATATTTTTAAAGATTTCAAGAGATTTCTGAAAATTTGAAATATTTCTGATTTGGAACAAGGAATTTTGGAAAAGAATTATAATTCTGAATTTGAACAGGGATTTTTTTTAAATTTCTCTACTTCCAAATAAGAATTAAAATTCTTTTCCAGAAAAAGCAATCAGATTTTCAAAGATTTCAAGAGATTTCTAAACATTTTAAAAGATTTCTGATTTGAAACAAAAAAATGTTGAAAAATAATGATAATACTAATTTTGAACTGGGATTTTTTTACATTTCCTTATTCTAAATAAGAATTAAAATTATTTTTCACAAAAAGCAATACGATTTTTAAAGATTTCCATATATTTCTAAAAATTTAAAATATTTCTGGTTTAGAACAGGGAATTTTGGAAAAGAATTATAATTCTGAATTTGAACAGGGATTTTTTCTTAATTTCTCTTCTTCTAAATCAGAATTAAAATTCTTTTCCAGAAAAAGCAATCAGATTTTTAGAGATTTCAAGAGATTTCTAAACATTTTAAAAGATTTCTGATTTTAAACAGAAAAATGTTGAAAAATAATGATAATACTAATTTTGAACTGGGATTTTTTTACATTTCCTTATTCTAAATAAGAATTAAAATGATTTTTCACAAAAAGCAATACGATTTTTAAAGATTTTAAGATATTTCTAAAAATTTGAAATATTTCTGTTTTGGAGCAGGGAATTTCGGAAAAGAATTTTTATTCTGAATTTGAACAGGGATTTTTTTTAATTTCTCTTCTTCTAAATTAGAAATAAAATTCTTTTCCACAAAAAACAATAAGATTTTTAAATATTTCAAGAGATTTCTAAAAAGTTCAAAACATTTCAAAGAATTCTGATTTTGAAACAGGGAATTTTGGAACAGAATGATAATTTTGATTCGAAGCAGTGATTTTTTTAAATGTCCTTATTCTAGATAAGAATTAAAATTATTTTTCACAAAAAGCAATCAGATTTTTAAAGATATCAAGAGATTTCTAAACATTTTAAAAGATTTTTTATTTGGTACAGGGAATTTCGGAAAATAATTATCATTCTTTATTTGAATAGGGATTCTTTTTATTCCTTCCTTCTAAATCAGAATTAAAATTATTTTCTGCAAAAAGCAATCTAATTTTTAAAGATTTCAAGAGATTTCCAAAAATTTCAAAAGATTTCAAAGATTTTTTATTTGGAAGAGGGGATTTTGGAAATGAATTATAATTTTAAATGGAATTTTTTTAATCTCCTTATTCTAAATCTGAAATAAAATTTTTTTTTTTCACATAATTCAATAAGATTTTTAAAAATTCAAGAGATTTTTAAGAATTTCAAAAGATTTCAAACATTTTTGATTTGGAACAGCGAATTCTGGAAAAGATTTATAATTATGAATTTGAACAGGGATTTTTTTTTTAAATTTCTCTTCTTCTAATTTAAAATTAAATTTTTTCCACAAAAAGCAATAAGATTTTTAAAGATTTCAAGAAACTTCTAGGCATCTTGAAAGATTTCTGATTTGGAACAGGAAATTTTTTAAAATAATTATAATACTAATTTTTAACTGAAATTTTTTTTAATTTCCTTATTCTAAATAAGAATTAAAATTACTTTTCATAAAAAGCAATACGATTTTTAAAGATTTCAAGATATTTCTAAAAATTTAAAATATTTCTGGTTTAGAACAGGGAATTTT
>CAKNYM010050082.1:144579-162337 GCA_932195095.1 Andricus curvator
GAAATAACTCTAGAAATAATTAATGAATCAAAGTTTCTTGATATACAGCACTGAACCTTTATCCAGTCAGTACATCCTTAAATTTGTAGAAGAATCAGATAGTTAAGATAGGCTACAGGTCGACTGAGCTGCTAAAAATCGAATTTTGGGCATAAAAAGTGAAATAACTCTACAAATAATTAATGAATCAAAATTTCCTGAAAAACAGCACTGAACCTTTATGCAGTCAGTATGTCCTTAAATTTGTAGAAGAATCAGATGACTATAATAGGCTACAGGTCGACTGAGCTGCTAAAAAACCGAATTAGGGACCTAAAAAGTGAAATAACTCTAGAAATAATTAATGAATCAAAGTTTCTTGATATACAGCACTGAACCTTTATCCAGTCAGTACATCCTTAAATTTGTAGAAGAATCAGATAGTTAAGATAGGCTACAGGTCGACTGAGCTGCTAAAAATCGAATTTTGGGCATAAAAAGTGAAATAACTCTACAAATAATTAATGAATCAAAATTTCCTGAGAAACAGCACTGAACCTTTATCCAGTCAGTATATCCTTAAATTTGTAGAAGACTCAGATGATTATGATAGGCTACAGATCGACTGAGCTGCTAAAAAATCGAATTTTGGGCATAAAAAGTGAAATAACTCTAGAAATAATTAATGAATCAAAATTTCCTGAGAAATAGCGTTTGGCCTTGCATCTGGTTGAAACCTACAATTATTTGTTCTAAAATCGGCGGAGTATCGCAATTCAGGAATTGCAGGACAGGGCAGGACAGTGGCTAGTAGAGCGAATGGAACCGTAGAAGCTAGCATTGTTTTTGTCGCGAATACCGGCTCTTCGCGTGCGAACGTGCCAGTGGAAGCCGCATGCATGGCCTTAGGGACCTTCTGATCAAGTTACCTTTTAAGGATGTAACCTTCCATGTACCGCATGATACATACGAACGACAACATTGCATTGCTCGGATCAGGATCAGTCCAATGTGCCTTCCGACCACCCCAGGAAAGACAATGAGACCTTATTTTTTGAGAGAGAAAGGAATCTGCATTTCAGGGCATAATCAGATCTAACTTACTTATACTTATACTCGGAGAAAGTTCCCAGTTCTTTCCTTTTTCGAGAACAAATCTCAAACCTTTCGAGGGCATAGGAAGAAAGGTTCGCTCAAGAAAATTGCTTTCTCAGTAGAAAACTGGAATAATTATTTTGTTTGATTGAAATTACCAGATATCGAATAGGTTTCACCCTAATTTAAATAATAACAACAACAAAATAGTTGAATTTCTAACGAAGAAGATTAATTTTCTACCCAAAAAGACCAATTTTCAGCAAAAGAATTGTATTTTCGACCAAAATGATCACTTTAACAAAATAGTTGAATTTTCAACTAAGAAGATTAATTTTTTACCCGAAAAGACGAATTTTTTAACAAAAGAGTTGCATTTTCGACCAAAAACATTACTTTAACAAAATAGTTGAATTTTCAACAAAAGAATTAAATTACCAACGCAATAATTAAATTACCAAAAAATAGTCGAATTTTCAACCAAGAAAATTAGTTTTCTACCCGAACAGACGAATTTTCAACAAAAGAGTTGAATTTTCAACAAAAGAATTAAATTTCCAAACAAGAAGATTAATTTTCTACCCAAAAAGACGAATTTTCAACAAAAGAGTTGCATTTTCGACCAAAAAGATCACTTTCACAAAATAGATGAATTATCCACAAAATAATTAAATTTCGAATAGAATAGTTGAATTTTCAACAAAATAATTACATTTCCAACAAGCTAGTTGAATTTTCAACCAAGAAGATTAATTTTCTACCCAAAAAGACGAATTTTAACGAAAGAGTTGTATTTTCGACCAAAAAGATCACTTTAACAAAATAGATAAATTTTCAACAAAATAATTAAATTTATAATAAAATTGTTGAATTTTCAATAAAATAATTAAATTTCCAACAAGCTAGTTGAATTTTCAACCAAAAAGATGATTTTTCAACCAAAAAAGATGAATTTTAACGAAAGAGTTGTATTTTCGACCAAAAAGATCACTTTAACAAAATAGATGAATTTTCAACAAAATAATTAAATTCCCACTAAAATTGTTGAATTTTCAAATCAATAATTAAATTTCCAACAAGCTAGTTGAATTTTCAACCAAAAGGTGATTTTTCAACCAAAAAAGACGAATTTCAACGAAAGAGTTGTATTTTCGACGAAAAAGATCACTTTAACAAAATAGTTGAATTTTTAACCAAGAACATTAATTTTTTACCCGAAAAGACGCATTTTCAACGAAAGAGTTGTATCTTCGACCAAAAAGATCATTTTAACAAAATAGATAAATTTTCAACAAAATAATTAAATTTCCAACAAAATAGTTGCAAGAAGATTAATTTTCTACCCAAAAAGACGAATTTTCAACAAAAGAGTTGTATTTTCGACCAAAAAGATCACCTTCACAAAATAGTTGAATTTTCAACCAAGAAGATTAATTTTCTACCCAAAAAGAAAATTAATTTTTAACAAGAGTTGTATTTTCATCAAAAAAAAAATCACTAAAACAAAATAGTTGAATTTTCAACAAAATAATTAAATTACCAAAAAAATAGTTGAATTTTGAACCAAGAAAGATCAGTTTTCAACCAAAATGAAACATTTAAATTCTCAGTTAAAAAAAATAATTTTCAACCAAAAAATCAAATTTTAACCAGTCGAATTCAATCAAAATAGGCGAATTTTTAACCAAATAGTTGAATCCTCAAGTAAAAAGCCGAATTTTTAACGAAGATTAATTTTCTACCCAAAAAGACCAATTTTCAACAAAATACGCGAATTTTCTGCCAAATACATAGTTGAATTATCAACTAAAAATAGAATAGTTAAATTTGCAGATAATGAAATTAACTTTTAACAAAAAAAAAACGAATTTTTAACAGACTAGTTCAACTTTTAACCAAGCAGTTGAATTTTGAACTGAAAAAGATGAATTTTTACCAAATAGTTGAATTATCAACCAAAAAGATTAATTTTCAACCAAAACGGTGAATTTTCCATCAAAAGTTTTATTTCCTACCAAATAGATGAATTTTAACCCAAAGATGAATTTTTCACCAAAAAGATTAATTTCCTACCAAATAGATGAATTTTCAACCAAAAAGATGAATTTTTCACCAAAAAGATTAATTTTCCAACAAGTAGTTAAATTTTCAACCAAAAAAATGAATTTTCCACTTAACAAGATTAATTTTTTACAAAATAGTTGAATTTTCAACCAAAAAAATTAATTATCTACCAAATAGTTGAATTTTTAACCAAAAAGATGAATTCTCCACCAAAAAGATGAATTTTCGACCAAGAAGATTAATTTTCTACCAAATAGTTGAATTTTCCACCAAAAAGATTAATTTTCTACCAAAAAAGAGTCGAATTTTTAACAAAATACATGAATTATGAACCAAATTATTGAATTTTGAAGCCAAAAAGATGAATTTTCTACAACACAGTTCAATTTTGAAACCGAAAATATGAATTTTCAACAAAAAAGTTAATTTTAAAACAAAGTCATGAATTTTTAATTTAAATTATGAATCTTCAACAATAAAAGAAATAGATTTTTAACAAAGTATTTCAACTTTGACTCAAGTAGTTAAATTTTCAACTAAAAAAGATGAATTCTCAATGAACAATGTAATATTTGATATGTCAAACAAAAAAGATTTTAATTTAAAAAAAAAACAGTTAAATTCAATCAAAAAAATACGAATTTTCAGCCAAAAAAGTTAAATTTGCAACGAAAGAGATGAATTTGAACTAAAATGACGATTCTTCATTCAGAACTTAAATTTTCAACCAAGAAGATTAATTTTCCACCCAAAAAGAGCAATTTTCAACAAAAGAGTTTTATTTTCGACCAAAAAGATCACCTTCACAAAATAGTTGAATTTTCAAACAAGAAGATTAATTTTCTACCCAAAACGAAAATGAATTTTTAACAAGAGTTGTATTTTCGACAAAAAAGTCACGTAAACAAAATAGTGGAATTTTCAACAAAATAATTAAATTACAAAAAAAAAAAAAATAATAAACAGGTTCGTGTGCAGCAGCACGTCCAGGATCCTCCGAGGTTTCTATACAAGAATGTTCAGCTGCACGTTATTCTAAGCCCACCTTAGTAAAAGAAAAATTTTCACAGGCTCATAGTGAAGTGCAGTCTGGCGGTACATGTATTCATGATAAAGGACTTAAATGATAGGACAATAGATTTTTAACCGCAGCACTACGGGATTTAAATAGACCAGTTTAGCAAAACAATAATAATAAACACTACAACAAATTACAAAAAATGATGGAATATTGAAGAAATTTTTTATTTTTTCATAATAAAAATTCGGAAAAAGCCTTTTTTCAATTTTACTCGTACTATTAGTGATTTTAGAGTGAATAGTTTCATATTAAAAAAAAAATTATAAAAAGGTTCGTGTCCAGCAACACGTCCAGGATCCTCCGAGGTTCCTGGACAAGAATTTTCAGCTGCACGTGATTCTAAGCCCACCTTAGTAGAAGAAAAAATTTCACAGGCTAATAGTGAAGTGCAGTCTGGCGATACATGTATTCATGATAAAGGACTTAAATGATAGTACAATAGATTTTTAACCGCATTACTATTAAATGAATCAGTTTAACAAAACAATAGATGAATTTTCAACAAAATAATTAAATTTCCAATAAAATAGTTGAATTTTCGAAAAAATAATTGAATTTGCAACAAGCTAGTTGAATTTTCAACCAAAAAGATTAATTTTATACCAAATAGTTGAATTTTCAACCAAAAAGATTAATTTTCTACCAAAGAGTTGAATTTCCAACCAAAAAGATTAATTTTCCACTGAAACGATTAATTTTCTACCAAATAGTTGAATTTTCAACCAAAAACATAAATTTTCTACCAAATAGTTGAATTTTCAACCAAAAAGATTAATTTTCGACCAAATAGTTGAATTTTCAACCAAAAAGATTAATTTTCCACCGAAACGATTAATTTTCTACCAAATAGTTGAATTTCGAACCAAAAAGATTAATTTTCCACCGAAACGATTAATTTTCTACCAAATAGTTGAATTTTCAACCAAAAAGATAAATTTTCTACCAAATAGTTGAATTTTCAACCAAAAAGATTAATTTTCGACCAAATAGTTGAATTTTCAACCAAAAAGATTATTTTTCCACCAAAAAGATTAATTTTCTACCAAATAGTTGAATTTTCAACCAAAAAGATGAATTTTCCACCAAAAATATTAATTTTCTACCAAATAGTTGAATTTTCAAACAAAAAGATGAATTTTCAACAAAAAAGTTAATTTTCAACCAAAAACATGAATTTTTAATTTAAATAATGAATCTTCAACAATAGTAAAAATGGTTTTTTAACAAAGTGGTTCAACTTTTACTCAAGTAGTTAAATTTTCAACTAAAAAAGATGAATTCTCAATGAAGAATGTAATATTTGATATTTCAACAAAAAAAGATTTTAATTTAAATAAAAAAAAACAGTTAAATTCAATAAAAAAATACGAATTTTCAGCTAAAAAATTTAAATTTGCAACGAAAGAGATGAATTTCCAACTAGAGTAATTAATATCCATTAAAAAAAATGAATTTTGAACAAAATCTTTGAACGTTGAAGAAAATAGTTAAATTTCCAACCAAAGAGATTAATTTTTAAACAAGAAGATTAATTTTGTACAAAAAAGATTAATTTTTAACAAAATACATGATTTTTTAACAAAATAGTTCAATTTTCAACAAAAGAAATGAATTTGAACTAAAATGACGATTCTTCATCCAGAAAAAAGAGTTTTTAACAAAATTGTTGAATTTACTGCAAAGTAGATTAATTTTTAACTAAAAAATATGAATTCTCAACGAAGAATGTAATAGTAGATAATTCAACCAAAAAAGATTCTAATTTAAATAAAAGCAGTTAAATTCAATAAAAAAATATGAATTTTCAGCGATGAAGATGAATTTTCAACTAGAAATGGAATAGTTAAATATTCAGTTTAAAAAACTGTCGACTGTGATCCCCTTACAATGCAAACAAAAATTTATGATTTGAAAAACGCATTTGTAGTTTTTCATAGTTTTTTTTTTTTTAATTACAAATTTCAACGCACAATTATGAAAATCCACGACGACCCCAAAAGAAAGGTTTATTTTTTCATAATAAAAATGCGAAAAAAGCCTTTTTTAAATTATAATCGTATTATTAGTGATTTTAGAGTGAATAGTTTCATATTCAAAAAATAAATAAATAAAATAATGAAAAGGTTCGTGTGCAGCAACACGTCCAGGATCCTCCGAGGTTCCTGGACAAGAATTTTTAGCTGCACATGATTCTAAGCCCACCTTAGTAAAAGAAAAATGTTCGCAGGCTCATAGTGAAGTGCAGTCTGGCGGTACATGGACTCATGATAAAGGACTTAAATGATAGTATAATAGATTTTTAACCGCAGTACTATTAAATGAACCAGTTTAGCAAAACAATAGATGAATTTTCAAAAAAAAAAATTAAATTTTCAACAAGCTAGTTAAATTTTCAACCAAAAAGATGATTTTTCAACCAAAAAAGACGAATTTCAACAAAAGAGTTGTATTTTCGACCAAAAATATCACTTTAACAAAATACTTAAATTTTCAACCAAGAAGATTAATTTTCTACCCAAAAAGACGAATTTTCAATAAAAGAGTTTCATTTTCGACCAAAAAGATCACCTTCAAAAAATAGTTGAATTTTCAACCAAGAAGATTAATTTTCTACCCAAAAAGAAAATGAATTTTCAACAAGAGTTGTATTTAAAAAAAAATCACTTAAACAAAATAGTTGAATTTTCAACAAAATAATTAAATTATCAACAACAAAATTATAATAGACAGGTTCGTGTGCAGCAACACGTCCAGGATCCTCCGAGGTTCCTGGACAAGAATTTTCAGCTGCACATGATTCTAAGCCCACCTTAGTAAAAGAAAAATGTTCGCAGGCTCATAGTGTCTGGCGGTACATGTACTCATGATAAAGGACTTAAATGATAGTACAACATATTTTTAACCGCAGCACTACGGGATTTAAATAGACCAGTTTAACAAAATAATAATAATAAACACTACAACAAATTATAAAAAATAATGGAATATTAAAGAAATTTTTTTTTTTCATAATCTTTTTCGTATCAGATTCGTTTCAGATATCGTAAACTTTAATACGATATATCGAGATCAAGTGTGTAAAAGAGAGCAAGAGCAAGAGGCCCGTCCCGTCCTCTCACTAGCGGAAGACTTTCGCCCACCGTCGATTAGAAACTCGGTTTTCATTTGAAATAATGACGAGAAGATCGACTAGTCCAAGCCTAAGCGCTCGCTTTTCCCGTCTCACGTAACATTTTGATATCATTTTACAGTAACTCACAAAATTTATATTGATTTTATTAATTTTAAAAATATCAAAAAATGTTAACGTCTTTTCAGACTAGATGGATCTGTGAATTAAAAATTATTTTCATTAATTTTTTTTCTGAAAAAAAGATCTCCTTTCGCTCCGCTGGGATTCGAACCACAGAACTTCTGATTTCCGGTCAGGTGCGATTCCGATTAAGCTACTAGAGAGATCGAGAGAAGAAACTTCATTTCAGAAAATTGACGCATTATTATGCTAGATGTTACAAATAAATTTTTTTTTTAAACGAATCTGCATTATTATTAGAGAATAACAGAAATTTTTAACGTCTTTTCAGAGTAGATGGAGCTAAGAATTAAAAATTATTTTAATTAATTTTTTTTTTCTGAAAAAAGATCTCCTTTCTCTCTGCCGGGATTCGAACCACAGAACTTCCGATTTCCGGCCAGGTGCTTTTCCCATTAAGCTACTAGACAGATCGAGAGAAGAAACTTTATTTCAGAAAATTGACGCATTATTATGCTAGATGTTACAAATCAATTTTTTTTAAAGGAATCTGTATTATCATTAGAGAATTACAGAAATTTTTAACGTCTTTTCAGACTAGATAGAGCTATGAATTTATAATTATTTTAATTAATTTTTTCGGAAAAAAAGATCTTCTCCTTTCGCTCCGCTGGGAGTCGAACCACAGAACTTCTGATTTCCGGCCAGGTGCTTTTCTCATTAAGCTACTAGAGAGATCGAGAGAAGAAACTTTATTTCAGAAAATTAACGTCTGAAAAGACGTTACAAATTTCTGTTATTCTATAATGATAATGCAGATTCCTTTCAGAAAAAAATTGATTTGTAACATCTAGCATAATAATTCGTAAATTTTCTGAAATAAAGTTTCTTTTCTAGATCTCTCTAGTAGCTTAATGGGAAAAGCACCTGACCGGAAATCAGAAGTTCTGTGGTTCGAATCCCAGCGGGGCGAAAGGAGAAGATCTTTTTTCAGAAAAAAATTAATTAAAATAATTATTAATTTATTCAATTCATCAGCAAGTAATGTAGCCCAAAACTATCTCAAAATAGGGGAATAAGAGTGGAATAAATTCTTCGAAATAAAATTAATGTGAATACCATATTGAAATATCTAAAACTCTTTAAATTCCTAAGATTTTAAGTCGAAATATATTTTGTTTTCAAGAAAATAGTTAAATTTTTAACTAAAAAAGATACATTTTCAACCAAGAAAGGTGATTTTTCTACCATAAAATATAAATTTTCAATCCAAAAAAGACGAATTTTTAACAAAACAGTTGAATTTTCGACCAAAAAGATGATTTTAACAAAATGGTTGATTTTTCAACAAAATAATTTAACTTTCAGGCTAATAGTTAAATTTTCCCAAATAGCTGAATTTTTATCTTGCAAAGATGTATTTTCAAGCAAGAAGATTAATTCCTACCAAAAGACGAATTTTCAACAAACTACAAGATTTTTCAACCAAATAGTTGAATCTTCAACTAAAAAAAAAATAAATTTACAATAAAAAATGAAACGGAAAAAGATGAATTTTTACAAAAATAGTTAAATCCTCAACCAAAATGAACAATTTTCAATAAAATGGTTCGGTTTTTAAACTAAAAAGTCGAATTTTTCAGAAAAAAGAAGAATTTTCCACAGAAAGTGAATTTTCAACAAAACAGTTGAATTTTTAACTAAAAAAGATCAATTTTCAACCAAAAATTGAATCGTTAAATTTTCAGTTCCAAAAAATAATTTTCAACAACAAAAAAATGAATTTTCAACCAGATGAATTCAACTAAAAAGACGATTTTTTTTACCAAATAGTTGAATCTTCAACCAAAATGATGAATTTTCAACAAACATGATTAATTTTCTACCTAAATAGATGAATTTTTCAACAAAATACATGAGTTTTCTACAAAAGAGTTAAATTCTCAACTTAGAAAAGAAAAATTTTCAACCAAAAATGGAATAGCTAAATTTTCAGATTATTTACATCCAAATATTTTAATTAGTTTTGAAATAAATAATTTAATTTTCTATCAAAATTGATGAATTTTTTACAAAATAGTTGAATTTTCAACTAAAATGATTAATCTTCAACAACAAAAAATGTATTTTTTATAAAATAGTTCAACTTTAAACCAAGTAGTTGATTTTTGACCAAAAAAATGAAAGACGAATTTTTAACAAAACAGTTGAATTTTCGACCAAAAAAATGATTTTAACAAAATAGTTGATTTTTCAACAAAATAATTAAAATTCCAGCAGATTAATTTTCTACCAAAAGACGAATTTTCAACAAACTACATGAATTTTCAACCAAATAGTTGAATTTTCAACTAAAAACAAAGTAAATTTACAATAAAAAATGGAATAGTTAAATTTTCAGTTAAAAAAACTAATTAAAAAAATAAGAATGATCACCAAGTTGAATTCAACTTAAAAAGACAAATTTAAAAAAAAATTAGTTGAATCTTCAAACAAAATAATGTATTTTTAACAAACATGATTAATTTTCTACATAAATAGATGAATTTTCAACAAAATAATTCAGTTTGTAAACTGAAAAATCGAATGTTTCAGAAAACAATTGACTTTTAAACCGGAAAAACAGAATTTTATACAGAAAGCTAATTTTCAACAAAATAGTTGAATTTTAAACTGAAAAATATCAATTTTCAACCAAAAATTAAATAGTTAAATTTTCAAATTAGAAAAGAAAAATTTTCAATCAAAAAAGAAAAAGCTACATTTTCAGATCAAAAAGTTAATTTTTAACAACAACAAAATTAATTTCCAACAAAAACTTTAAATAAATTTTGAAAAAGTTTTATTTTCTATAAAAATAGTTGATTTTCCAACAAAAAATATCAATTTTGAACAAAAAAGTTAATTTTCAAGCCAAAAATATGAATATATTACAAAACAGTTTAATCAAAGTAGTTGACCTTTTATAAAAAAAAATTGAATTCTTATAAAAGCATTTAATATTTCAACAAAAAAATATTTTAATTTTATGTCAGAAACAGTCGAATTCGCCCCAAAAAGATGAATTTGCAAAAAAATAGTTGAACCCTCAACCAAAATAGAAAAATTTTCTTCCAAATAAAAATGAATTTTCAACAAAATACATGAATTTTCAACCAGAAAAAATTAATTTTCAATTTAAAATTTCAATTTTCAACCAAAAATAGAACATTTATATTTTTAGGACAGAATATTCATTCTCATTCATAAAAAGGAATTTTTAGCTACATAGTTGAATCCTCAACCAAAATGATGAATTTTCAACAAACAAAATTAATTTTGTACCCAAATAGATGAATTTTCAACCAAAAAAGATCAATTTTCAATTTAAAATATCAATTTTCAATTTAAAATATCAATTTTCAACCAAAAAATAAATTTTCAACAAAATAGTTAAATTTTCATCGAAAATAATGAATTTTCAACAAAATACATCAATTTTCTACCAAATAGTTGATTTTTCAACTTATAAAGGTAAAAAATTAATTTGCAATAGAATAATTTAATACTCGACCAAAAAACTTATAAAGAATAAATTTCTAACAAAAAATGGAATATTATATTTTGAGATACAAAAAAATTTTTTAACCAAAATAAAACACGAATTTTCAACAAAAAAGATTACAACCATGTAATTTTCAATTAAGAAGATTAATGTTCTACCAAAAAAGACGATTTTTCAACAATATTCTTGAATTTTGAAGAAAAAAAAGACGAATTATCTACAAAACAGTTTAACTTTCAATCGGAAAATATGATTTTTCAACAAAAAAGTTATTTTTCTACCAAATAGTTTAATTTTCATAAAAATAGTTTGATTTTAAACCAAATAGTTGAATTTTCAATAAAAAAGATAATTTTCAACATAATAGTTCAATTTTCCACCAAATTGTTGACTTATCAAGCCAAAAAGACGAATTTTCTACAAAACAGCTTAATTTTCAACCCGAAAATATGAATTTTCAAATAAAATGAATCTTCAACAACAAAAATTAATGTTTAAAAAGTAATTTAACTTTAAACGAAATAGTTGAATTCTCAAGGAAAAAAATTAATTTTCAACCAAACAGTTGCATTTTTAACCAATAATTAATTCTTAACTAAAAGAAAAACGAATTTCCAACCATAGAGATAAATTTTCATTTAAAATGGAGAATCTTCAACAAAATACTTCAAAAATCCTTAAAAAGCTTCAAAATCGTATTTTAAAATCTTCAAAAATCTACATTTTGTTTAAAATTTGTTGAAATCTTTTCAAATTTAAATTATTTTTGAACCTTATCAAAACTTCTAAAACTTTGAAATATCTTTTGAAATAATTCCTAACAAAATTTTAAGTCGGGCAAAAATTAATAACATTGTCTTAAAATCTTTCAGATTCTTTTGGTGATTGTTTATTTCAGTATTTCAGATTTTAATTTAGAGACAACCTTTAAACTCGAATCAAAAATAAAAAATAAATTTAATATAATTAATTGTTTCAACTGACGAAAGTAGCTAGGTGGTGATTCTCGACTAGCCGAGATCTCGAAAGTTAAGCACGGATGGGCGCGGTGAGCCCTCGGATGGGTGACCGTTCGTGATTCTCGCTCAGTTTTGTATTTACTGTGTGCTGTCGAATGTCCATATCGAAACTCGTCTCTCAGTAATCGACGTGCTCAGGAGTTTTGGTTTTCTGCAGTTTTCCACTCCTCTGACCAAACATTCAAGCGAGTGAGAGCGTTTCTAATAAAAAGCCGACTGCAGATGGTAGGCGATTTATAAATTTATGTTCTTTATGCAGAATCAGGGTATGAATCACGAGTTGCACCAAAAGAGCTGAAAATACGGGAAACAAAAAGAAAAAAGACGAGAGACAAGGTCGACGCTCTTGCTATTTAAGGAGGAGGCAAGGACTCTACCTTGTCTTGTCTTGTCTCAGTTCTGTATTCTCTTCCACCTGGAAGTATCTTTACGCACATTCTGGTCATGAAATCGACATCCTCATTGTCAGTGGAATTTGCACGAGGAATTGGGATCATTAAATATTCTAAACCCAATTGACTAATCAAATCTTAGAAATATTTTTACGCCATTGAAACAAGATGGACATATTTTAATTGGAGATTAAATTTAATTATCTGAAAAAAAGTTACGCTCTTCAACTCTGTTGGGATTCGAACCCAGGACCTTTATTTTGCCGAAGACCTTTGGCTTGGTAGAGCGGTCCGGCACACGAAAGGTCCTGGGCTCGAATCCCAGCGGAGTTGAAAATCCTTTTTTTTTACATAATTTTTTTTAAGCAATTCGAAAAGTTATTTATCTCCAGCTAAATAATTTATTTTTAAATAATTTTTCAACAAAGAGATAGATCCCTTTTTGTTTTTGAAATTGTTTCTAAAGAATTGTGTGAATTATATATTTTTTAATGCAGATTTTATCTTATCAGATTTCTAGGTCACTGTCAATGATAACATTAATGCGTCATTTATAAATGTTGGACTTATTATTGAACTTGAAAAGCTCATCAATAAAATCATAACAATTGAAGGATAAAATTATTTACGAATTGTATATGAAAAATATTTTTATGAATTTAATACATTGCATCCAATCTTTTTGAGTTTCAAAATGTTTAATTTATTTTAAACAACTTTTAGTGAAAATTATTATGTTTTTAGATTTCTCGTGATTAATTTTTTTTATATCAAACATAAAAATTGGCCTGATGATTTTTTTGTTTTTGGTCTAAAAAATTCCATGAGATTATAGACATAATCAAGCTTACTTTTTTTTATTAAAAAAATTATAGGAAAAATCTAAAAAAAAAACATGTAGGTAGTTTAAATATTTTTCAACTGATTGCTCTGGGAAAATGTTCAAAATTTAACAAATTTCTTGTTTTTTTACATAAACTAAAATCATCAATTAATTTGAGCTAAAAAATAATTTCTAATTCAAAATAAAAATTTCGAATAACTATTTATTTATTAAAAGTTTTTAAACACTTGAATTTAAGCTTCAATTAGATTTTAGGAAAATATTATCTGTTTGTTTTTAAGGTTATAAAAATATAATTTTTCTAAGATTCTTGAAAAAATCCAAACAGTTTTCTGAAGATTTCAGATATATGGATTAAATAGATTAAAATCCGAAAATTTATAAAATGTTTTTAAATTTCTTCAAATCTCCTAAAATTCCTAATTATCTTTTAAATAGCCTCAAATTTTTTCTAAAATTTTGTAATATCCTGTACAATAAATGACTGAAATCAAAAAGAAAATTAATTATTAACTAAAAACATGAATCTTAAACTAAAAAATTAATTTTTAAGTTTAATTAATTTTTTATTTTAATAAATTTTTAAATACGATTTTTCTACAAAACAGTTGAATTTTACACCCGAAAATATGAATTTTCAACAAGAAAGTTTATTTTCCAACTACCAAAAAAGACGAATTTTCAACAACAAAAAAACTTTCTACAAAGAAGGCGAATTTTCAACCAAATAGTCGAGTTTTCAACCCAAAAATATGAATTTTTAACAAAAAAATTGAATTTTCGACCAAATAATTAAATTTTTATTTACAAAATTAATTTAAAAAAAAAAGAATTTTCAACAAGTTAGTTCAATTTACAATAAAAGAAATGAGTCTTCAACTAAAATGATTACTCTTCAATAAAAAAATAAATTTTTAAGATAGTTAGTTTTTTAGCCAAAGATTAGAATTTTCAAACTAAAAACATGATTTTTCAACGAAAAATATAGTAGTTGATATTTCAACCAAAAAATATTTTAATTTTTAATCAAAAACAGTTTAATTCGACCAAAAAGACGAATTTGAAAACAAAAACTGTAATTCTCAACTAAAACAGATTAATTTGCATCCAAACAGTCGGATTTTTTAACCAAAAAAATTTATTTTCAACTAAAAAGACGAAAAAGCGACGAAATGCATAAACTTTTAATCAAATAGTTGAATTTTCAAAAAAATAAAAAAACCTTTCAGCCGTAAAAGACGAATTTTCAACAAAATACTTGAATTTTTAGTCTAAAAAAGATCACGTTTTGATCAAAAATCAAATAGTTAAATTTTCATTGAAAAAGAATAATTTTCAATTTAGAAAAGCGAATTTTTTACAAAACAGTAGAATTTTTAACTCAAAAATATGAATTTTCAACAACGAAAAATGGATTTTCGACCCAGTTGTTGAATTTTCAAGACAAAAAACCGAATTTTTTACAAAACAGTTAATTTTCAACCATACAGTTGGATTTTCAACTAAAATTATTAATCTTCAACCAAAAAAATGAATTTTTAATACAGCAGTTGAAATTTTAAACAAGGGGTTGAATTTTTCCATAAAAAATTCGAATAACTATTTGTTTGTTAAAAGTTTTAAAACTCTTGAATTATATTTTAGGAAAGTATAATCACATTATCAGTTTGTTTTTCAGGTTATATAAATATAATTTTCCTAGAAATCTTGAGAAAATTCAAAGGAATATTTGACTATTTCTTTAAAAAATTTTAAATAGATTAAAAATATTATATTTGTTAAAAAACTTTTAACAAATAAATGGATATTCGAAATTTCTATTTTGTTGACGATGCTAGTTTTGTTGAAAAACTAAGAGGAAAAATCCGAAAAAATTCATGAAGGTAGTTTAAATATCTTGTAGCCAATTGCCGTCAAAAAATTTTTATTAAAAAAAATTTTTTGTCTTTTTACATAAATATACAACCATATTATCTTCAGTTATAATTAAGATAATTAAGTGCTTTAAATTCGAGGCAGTTATTGAAACTATCTAATTATTTTCAATTTGTAAAAAGAAAATAATTTTTTTTATTTGTTGAATAGTAGACTGCTGTGGCAGACTATTAAAAAATGGATCAAGTGAGTGATGGTCGTGGGGGCTAAGGCATGAGCTTTATTGTCAGGCCCACTTCGTTTGGTTGCGAGTTCGATTCCCGGTGAGTCAAAATAGTTAAAATTGTATTTCATAATTAAATTTTAATTTGTTATGGTGTTTATATATAGGGGAGACTACCCTGAAGTAGATAATAATTAATTCAAAATACTGATTTATGTAATATAATTAATTCAATGTAATTATTAGTTAAAATATAATACGTGATAACGTATGGTGGGTTCCGAACCACCAAGAACAACGGCTTTAAGTATTTAGAGAAACTTTTTTTCTAGAGGTACCGGCACCACTACCGCCTTTATTAAAAGATTAATTCATTATCATTTAGGGGAGACCACCCTACAGTAAATAATGATCCTCTGGTCTCCCCTAAATCATAATAAATCAATCTTCTGATAAAGGGGGTAGTGGTGCCGCTCGCTCTAGACAAAAAATTTCTCTGATTACTTAAAGCCCTTGTTCTTGGTGGTTCGGAACTCACCTTAAGCTGTACCCCCACCACCATTCTAGAAAATTGATTAACGGACAATAATATGCAGAAATTTTTTTTTTTACCTAAGTCGCCACGTTCTTGTGCCTCTTCGCACCGCGAAACTACCCTGATAATCGCTCTGCCAGCCAACTGGACACAAACTGCCATCGCCACGTTCCTCTCTCCCTGTTCCTGGGAGATTTGCTGCACTTCTTCGGCATTATAGGATGGTGGTTTCATTTTGCTTTTTTTCCTCTTCGTTACGGATGAGAAACTTTTTTTTCAAGAAAGTGTCTCTGGATCAGCAATATCTGCCCCGAGGAATTGCTTCCTTTTGAAAAGAACACTCGAAAATTTTAAACACTGGAATCACTCAGTATCACACACAGTGATTATTTGTTATTAATTCTATAAGTTTATTATTAAGGTACTTTGTTATTTAGTAGTTTTTCTACTAATCTGTGGCGTATTTGTTATGTTATTTACGTTTTTAAAAATGCAGACACTATTAAATTTTTTTTTTAATTTTATTTTTTAGGACCGAAAGGCTCCTGCGGTATCAACTTCCTGGCGGAATAAAGGATCCGTAGCTAACCGAGATCGGTTTGAATTAAGATAGGCAACGAAACCTGAAGAGGAGTCGCTGCCTGGCACTGATGCGTTTCGATGCGTTCGGTACTATTTAAGCCCTCGTATCTTCTCCCACCAGATATGCATCCTGGATCAGCTGACTTCCCTTCTCTCGTACTCTTTGTTTGAAAACAACTGTGTAGAAAATACAGAACCACGTGGACAGCGAACAACCTGTCAAGTAGTCTAGTCCAGTCCTTTTCTCGATTTGTTAACAAATTTTTTTTTAAATACTCACTTGGAACAATCAGCGCGCTCCTCGCTTCGGCTAATACGGTTTGTTTCACTAAATTCTCTACCATCGTGTATTTTTTTTCCACTTTACGTATTTTATGGTCTACCCCTAAGTTGATACGATGGTTGAGAAATTATTGGCACCAAACTTGTTAGCCGAATTGAAGCGTGCGCTGATTGCTCCTAGTAATTATTATTTATAATAATAATATTAAAATTAAAAATTTTTTTAAAATAAAAAATAATATAATAATAATTATTACTAGGAGCAATCAGCACAGGCTTCACTTCGGCTAACAAGTTTCGTTCCACTAAATTCTCTACCATCGTGTTTTTTTTTTCTTTTCAACTTTATGTATTTTATTTTACCCCTGAGTTGACACGATGGTTGAGAAATTAATGGAACCTAACTTGTTAACCGAAGTGAAGCATGCGCTGATTGTTCCTAGTAATTATTATTTATAATAATAATGATATTATAATTTAAAAAATGAAAAAATAAATATAATATAATAATAATTATTACTAGGAGCAATCAGCGCACGCTTTACTTCGGCTAATAAGGTTAGTTCTCCTAAATTCTCTACCATCGTGTATTTTTTTTCAACTTTACGTATTTTATTTTACCCCTAAGTTGACACGATGGTTGATAAGTTAGTGGAACCAAACTTGTTAGGCGAAGTGAAGCGCGCTGCTTGTTTATAGTAATTATTATTTCTAATAATAATAATAATAGTATAATTAAAAAAATTTTTTTAATAAAAAAATAATATAATAATAATTATTACTAGGAGCAATCAGCGCATGCTTCACTTCGGCTAACAAGTTTCGTTCCAAAAAATTCTCTACCATCGTGTTTTTTTTTCTTTTCAACTTTATGTATTTTATTTTACCCCTAAGTTGACATGATGATTGAGAAATTAGTGGAACCTAACTTGTTAGCCGAAGTGAAGCACGTGCTGATTGTCCCTAGTAATTATTATTTATAATAATAAT
>CAKNYM010050082.1:162621-175536 GCA_932195095.1 Andricus curvator
TTTTATTTTATTTTCAACTTTACGTATTTTATATTACCCCTAATTCGGCACGATGGTTGAGAAATTATTGGAACCTAACTTGTTAGCCGAAGTGAAGCGCGCGCTGATTGTTTCTCATAATGATTATTTATAATAATAACAATATTGTAATAAAAAAAATAAAATAAAAAAATATATATAATATAATAATAATTATTACTAGGAGCAATCAGCGCAAGCTTCACTTCGGCTAATAAGATTAGTTCCACTAAATTCTCTATACCGTCGGGTATTTTTTTTTCAACTTTACGTATTTTATGGTCTACCATTAAGTTGAAACGGTGGTTGAGAATTTAGTGGAACCAAACTTGTTAGCCGAAGTGAAGCGCGCTGATTGTTCCTAGTAATTATTACTTCTAATAATAATAATATTGTAATAGAAAAAATAATTTAAAAAAATAAAAATAAAATATAATAATAATTTCTCAAACATCGTGTCAACTTAGGGGTAAAATAAAATACACAAAGTTGAAAAGAAAAAAAAACACGATGGTAGAGAATTCAGTGGAACGAAACTTATTAGCCGAAGTGAAGCGTGCACTGATTGCTCCTAGTAATTATTATTTATAATAATATTATAATAAAAAATAAATTTGTTTAAAAAAAATAATAAATAAAAAATAATAAAAATAAAATATAATAATAATAATAATAATGACTAGGAACAATCAGCGCACTTCACTTTGGCTAACAATTTTAGTTACACTAAATTCTCAACCATCGTGTTTTTTTTTTAAAAACCTTACCATATCCAGGAACTTATTAAAATACTTTGGAGCTGGAAACGGCGACATTGGGAAAAAGGGGTCGACAAAGACACTTGGGGAAAAGGGATCGAAAAAGACACCCGGAATTTCTAAAATGGATCGAAAAAAAACACCAGGAATTTGTGCTGGAAACGGCGATATTGGGGAAAGGGAAAAAATCGGGGCAGAAATTCCTGCAAAATGGATACTTTGAAGTGAACTTTGGCCTTGGAAGAGCTGGAAAGGGCATGTAATTCAAATGTCCACGCTTTGAGACCCCCTGAACCCAAAAAACAGGTTTTTACAAAATGTCTGTCTGTTTGTCTGTCTGTTAGTCTGTAGATTTTTAGTTTGTTAGCACGATAACTTTCAAAATAACTAATGTATTGGATTGGGCTTTGATATACTCTTTGAGTATCCTAAAATAAAGGTCAACTTCGTTACCCAGCCAATTTGGATAAAAATTCATAAAGTGAGCATATTTTGAAAATTTTTTAGAACACATTTTTTTAATACTTAAAAATTCTATGGACGGATATTATTAGTACTCAAAAAGGACAACAAAATATTCTGATGACTTTTTTTGTTAGAAGAAAAATTACCCGAGTTATAGCATTTACAAAATTACAAAAAACAAAAGAAAATGAACATTTTAAGCCAAACAACGAACGATATGAAAAAAAGTAAAAAAAAAAGATAAATGTTTCTTTTTGTACACCCTGCAATATTGTTATAAGACTTCTTTTAAATTTTCTTGAAAAATCGAAAATTCCAATTTTTATCGCACAAAAAAATAATGAAAAATCCAAAATTCCATTTTGCGGTCAAACTATACAACATACGAAAGAAGACGATTTGACAAAAATTGTGCACTTAAAAAAGATCTACAAATTTGATATGAATCACTTTTTGATATGACGCGTATTTTTTGTTTTATTCGCAAAAAACAGCAATGAAAATAGAAAAATTAAATTTTCAGACGAATAACACAAGCTATAAAAAAAATAAAAAGACAAAAAGTTTCCATTCAAAAAAGAGCTACAAATTTGTTATCAATCATTTTCCGATAGGATGCGTAGTTTTCGTTTTATTCGTGAAAATAACATTTAAAATAAAAAGAATCAAATTTTTGGAAAAACTATGCAAGGTACGAAAACAGATGAATGAAAAAAAATTGTGCATTCAAAAAAAATTTTCAAATTTGTAATCAATTTTTGTCATAAGAATACATTCAAAATGAAAAAAATTAACTTTTTGGAAAAACTGCACAAGCTAAAATAACATTTTAACTAATAAAATTTGTCGCCTAAATTATATCATTATTCTTCATTTGAAATCTAATACTAATTTCGTAATTTGTATATGAAGAACATATAACACGATACATATCTTACGTAAGAAATCTGATATTTATTTTTAATTTTTAACAAGATTGGGATAAAGGACCCCTCACAAAATGTACAAAAAATTCATTTTTGTCAAAATCTCTAATTATAATTATGTTTTTAAGGGTTGTTATAACATCCTCTAAACATTCAAACAAGGAATTAATAAATATAATTACTTATGAAAAAAAAATACTTTTTCATTGAACCATTGGGTTAAAAAATCACTTAAAAATATAAGTGCACGAAGCGTCTATTATCAGAAAAAGAATTTGAATTTATTTTAAGGTTGTTTACTTGTTTTAACATCCCTTAAAGATTCAAGCAAGGAAATCGACGTTTCTTAAGAAGTTAATTATCAGATTTTTCACGTTATCGAAAAGTCTTAGTCAGACTTTTCTAGATCATACAAGTTTTGTTGTGCGTCGAAATAAAATCTATTTACTTAAAACCCAGAGAGATTAGTCGTATTTGACATGCACGGCCGCGTGATCATGAAAATGACTTCTCTTCAGCGAAAACGGTTTTAGAGTTTTCGATGAAACTCCTTGTACCTATATTTCAGCCCCAAAATTTTTTTTTTAGACATTCGATTAAGAAAATTTCCGATTTTCTTTCTAAGATGTATTAAAAATCAGCGGTTTTCGTGTTTCGTCCATTGAGAATTAAAAATGCAACCCCATAAACAAATTCAAAAACATATTTTAATAGGTCCATATTTCCTAAAATGTATCCAAATGTCATTTTGTGAGTGAAAATTTAATTAAAAAAAAACAGCTATATAGTTTGTTTTTTGGAAATATTGATTTCTTTGTCTGAATTTTTAGGGAATGATTTTATGAAAATGTCGGTTCCATTGCTTGAATCTTTAAGGGATATTAAAACCACCAGCAAATATCCTGTATTTATATAAAAAGCTAATATTATATTTTTGGTTCGGAATTCATCCTGTTTGGTTGAAAATTTAATTATTTTCTTGAAAATGCAACTATATTGTTAAAAAGTTATTTTTTTATCAAAAATTAAACTACTTTGTAAAAAATTCATTTTTTTAGTTGAAAATTCATCTTCTTGGTTTAAAATTAACTTTTTCTTTGCTGAAAATTCATTTTTTTTTTAAATTGAAAATTGAACTATTCTATTTTTGGTGAAAACTTATATTTTCAAGTTGAAAATTCAAAAATTTTCTTGAAAATTCATCCTTTTGGTAGAAAATTAATCTTAGTAGTTAAAGATTAATGTTTTTGGTTCAAAAATAACACTTTTTTAAAATTAATTTGTTCTCATTTAAAAATTAATTTTTTTAATCGAAAATTTAACTATTTTATTTTGTTAGTGGAATCTTATCTTTTAATGGTTGAAAATTCATTTATTTAATTAAAATTCGACAATTTTCTTCAAATTATCTTTTTCGTTAAAAAATAAACTATTTTGTTGAAAATTCATTTATTTTGTTGTAAATTGGTCTTTTCGGCAGAGCATTAATCTTTTTGGTTAAAAATGAATAGCTTTGGTTGAAAAATAAACTATTTTGTTGAAAATTCATTTTTTTAATCGAAAATTTAACGATTCCATTTTTGGTCACAAATTATCTTTTTAAGTTTAAATTCATTTATTCAATTCAAAATTAGAGAATTTGTTTGAAAACGAATCTTTTTGGTTTGAAAAATAAAGTATTTTGTTGATAATTCATTTTTTTAATCGAAAATGTATCTATTTCATTTTTGGTGAAAACTTATTTTTTTAAGTTGAAAATTCATTCATTTTGTTAAAAAATGGACAATTTTTTAAAAATGAATCTTTTTGGTTTAAAAATAAACTATTTTGTTAAAAATTCATTTTTTCTTGCTTGAAAATTCATTTTTTTCATCGAAAATTTAACTATTTCATTTTTGGCGAAAACTTACCTTTTTCAGTTTGGTTTGGTTCAGTTTGGTAAAAAAGTTTATTATTTTGTTGAAAATGTTTTTATTTTGTTGAAAATGTTTTTTTTGTTGAAAATGCAATTACCTTGTTAAAAATTCATTTTTTAGTTGAAGGTTCCGCTCTTTGGTTGAAAATTTAACTATTTTGATAAAAATTCGTTTCATGTTTGGTTGGAAATAAATTTTTTGAACTGATAAACTATTCCATTTTTAGTTCAAAATTTATCTTTTTTAGTTAAAAATTCATCTTTTTTTGGTTGAAATGTCGATTATTTGACTTAAAGTTGAATTGCTTCGGAAAAAAATAATTTTTTATTAAGGATACATAATTATAGTTGAAAATTCATTTATTTGCTTTTAAATGAACTTTTATGTTAAAAATTTAATTGTTTTGTAGAAAATTCAACCCGTTGGCTTGAAAATTCAACAATTTTGCAGATAATTAAACTTTTTCTTAAAAAGTCATATTTTTGGGTTGAAAATTCAACTTTTGTTGTAGATAATAATTCATCTTTTTGGCTTTAAAATAGAATACTTTTGTTGAAAATTCGTTTTTTCGGTAGAACGTTAATCTTCTTGGTCAAAAACTCATCTCTTTAGTTGAAAATTTAACAACTTTGTTAAAAAATCATTTTTGTTGTTAAAAATTATATTTTTTTTATCTGAAAATTTAACTATTTTATTTTGTTAGTGGAATCTTATCTTTTTGTGGTTGAAAATTCATTTAATTAAAATTCGACAATGTTCTTCAAATTATCTTTTTCGTTGAAAAATAAACTACTTTGTTGAAAATTCATTTATTTTGTTGAAAATTGGTCTCTTTTGCTTTGTTGAAAATTCATTTTTTTAATCGAAAATTTAACTATTCCATTTTTGGTGAAAAATTATCTTTTTAAGTTGAAATTCATTTATTCAATTAAAAATTAGAACATTTTTTCAAAACGAATCTTTTTGGATTGAAAAATAAAGTATTTTGTTAAAAATTCATTTTTTCATTCTTGATAATTCATTTTTTTAATCGAAAATTTAACTATTTTATTTTTGGTGAAAATTTATCTTTTTAAGTTGAAAATTAATTTATTTTGTTAAAAATTTGACAATTCAAAAAAAAAATGAATCTTTTTGGTTTAAAAATAAACAATTTTGTTAAAAATTCATTGTTTTCATCGGAAACTTAACTATTTCATATTTGGCGAAAACTTATCTTTTTCAGTTTGGTTTGGTTCAGTTCAGTTTGGTAAAAAATTTTAATATTTTGTTGAAAATGTTTTTATTTTGTTGAAAATTCAATTACTTTGTTAAAAATTCAATTACTTTGTTAAAAATTCAATTACTTTGTTAAAAATTCAATTACTTTGTTAAAAATTCATTTTTTAGTTGAAGCTGCATTTCTTTAGTAGAAAATTTAACTATTTTGATCAAAATTCGTTTCATGTTTGATTGAAAATAAATTTTTTAAACTGATAAACTATTCCATTTTTAGTTCAAAATTTATCTTTTTTAGTTAAAAATTCAACTATTTGGTTAAAAATGCAATTGATTGGCTGAAATATCAACTGTTACATGCTTCCTTGAGAATTCATCTTTTTTGGTTGAAATGTCGATTATTTGAATTAAAGTTGAATTACTTTTGAAAAAAATAATTTTTTTATTAAGGATTCCTAGTTATAGTGGAAAATTCAACTATTTGCTTTTAAATGAACTTCTATCTTAAAAATTCTATTGTTTTGAATAAAATTCATCCTTTTAACTTGATAATTCAACAATTTGGTAGAAAATTAAACTTTTTGTTAAAAAGTCATATTTTTGGGTTGAAAATTCAACTTTTGTTGTAGATAATTTATCTTTCTGGCTTTAAAATTAAATAATTTTGTTGAAAATTCATGTATTTTGTTCAAAATTCCTTTTTTTCGGTAGAACGTTAAACTTCTTGGTCGAAAATTCATTTCTTTAGTTGAAAATTTAACAACTTTGTTGAAAAATAATTTTGTTGTTAAAAATTGTATTTTTTTTTATCTGAAAATTTAACTATTCCGCTTTTGGTTAAAACTTTATCCTGTATATTGGATAAGTTGGAAATTCGTCTTTTTTGATAGAATATTAATCTTCTGGGTCGAAAATTCAACTTTTTGGTAGAAAATTTAACAATTTTGTCCAAAACTGTTTTTTTTTTTTTTTTTGTTAAAGTTATTTTCTTTTATCAGAATTTTTATTTAAAAATTTAACTATTCCATTTTTGGTTGAAACTTTATCCTGTATATTGTATAAATTAAAAATTCAACTATTTGGTAGAAGATTCATATATTTTGTTAGAAAGTCTTTTTGGGTAGAAAAATTAAATTTTTTGATTTTTCAATTTTTTTATAAATAAACAAATATGACGAAAAAAATGGTCATTTTTCTATTTCACGTTCCCGGTGCTCATCAATAACAGGAAAATTGTTGAAACCGCCAAAGTTTCATAGAGTAACATTAGCTGAAGATGTTCCAATATTATATAAAGAACAAAAAAAAATTTTATAAACAAATTATATGTTTAAAGAATTTTTTCTGCGATTTTCCATAATTTTACGTTTTTTCAAGTTATATTGCAAGTAGTTTGAATGGAAACAATATTATAATAAAAAAAATTCTCTTTAGATTACAATTGTTTATATTATAAATAAATTTAATAAACAAATGCATTCATCAGGCATTATTCGACAGAAAAATTAGTTTTTTTCGATGTCAATTTTTTCAATTAGGAACTTTATGATAATTTTAGCAAAATTCAAAAAAAATTTGTTAATCTTTTGATTTTTATAAATAAATTGAATAAACAAATGCATTATTCGAGCATTTGTCTGCAGAAAAATTCTTTTTTTTCAATGCCAGTCCTTTCAGGTGGGAACATCATGACAATTTCAGCAACATTCATACTAAGTTCATAAATTTCATGATTTTTTTAAACAAATTTGATAAACAAATGCATTATTGGGGCATCTGTCGACGGAAATTTTTTTTTTTTTTCGATGTCAGACTTTTTAATTGGGATCTTCATAATAAATTCAGCAAAATTCATGATTAGTTGATGAATTTTATGATTTTTTTAAACAAATTTAATAAACAAATGCATTAATCAGGCATTTGTCCACCGAAAAATTCGTTTTTTTTGCGATTGCAGTCTTTTTAATTCGGAATTTCATTATAATTTCAGCCAAATTCATAATTTTTTGATCAATTTTATGATTTTTTAAAACAAATTTAATAAAAAAATTCATTATTGGGGCATCTGTCGACGGAAACTTTTTTTTTTGCGATGTCAGACTTTTTAATTGGGATATTCATAATAAATTCAGCAAAATTCATGATTAGTTGCTAAATTTTATGATTTTTTGAAACAAATTTAATAAAAAAATGCATTAAACAGGCATTTGTCGACAGAAAAATTCGTTTTTTTTGCGATTGCAGTCTTTTTAATTGGAACTTCATGATAATTTCAGCAACATTCTAACATTGAAAAAGACGAGTATTTCCATAGAGCAATGACCAAATAATGCCTATTTTTATTGAATTTGTTTAAAGAAATCATCAAATTTATCAACTAATTATGAATGTTGCTGCAATAATCATTAAATTCCCAATTAAAAAGACTGACATTAAAAAAAAAAACAATTTTTCCATCGACAGATGCCCAAATAATGCATTTGTTTAAAAAGACATAAAATTCATCAACTAATTATGAATTTTGCTGAAATTATCATGAAGTTCCCAATTAAAAAGACTGACATCGAAAAAAATGAAATGTTCCGTCCACAGATGCTCGAATAATGCATTTGTTTGTTAAATTTGTTTAAAAAAATCATAAAATGTATCAACTCATCATTTTTATTTGTATTTATTAGAAATAACCCAACATCATGAATGTTGCTGAATTTATTATTAAATTTAAATTAAAATAAAGTCATGAAGTTTCCAACTGAATGGACTAGAATTAAAAAAAAACAATTTTTCTGCCGAAAAATGCCCGAATAATGCATTTTTTTATTAACTTTATTTAAAAAAATCATAAGATTAATCAAAAAGTTATGAATTTTGCTAAAAATATCATGAAGTACCTAATTAAAAAAATTGACATCGAAAAAAACGAACTTTTCTGTCGAAAAATGCCTGATGAATACATTTGTTTATTAAATTTATTTATAATATAAACAATTGTAATCTAAAGAGAAAAATTTTTCATAATAATATTGTTTCTATTCACAACGACTCGGAATTATTTTCTGTTCCAGAAACAGGACAAAATTTACATTTATTTAATTCCTTCCATTTCTTTCAGAAAATATGTATATTCAATTGTTTTTAATTCCGCAAAGTAGAATTTATTTTTAATTTATTTAATTCCCTCCAATACCTTCAGAATAAATCTTTATGATATTGTTTCGAATTCCAAAATGTAGCATATATTTCAAATGAATCTAATTCCCACTTGTACCTTCAGAAAATATCTGTTTTCAAATATTTTAAATCCATTTTTTTGGAATATAAGTTTAAAAGTTTCAATTTTCGTCAATCTTATGAATAAGATTTTTGGTGTCTTCAAATAAATAAAAATATAAATAAATATAATATACTTTTTAAAGGTATAAGCTATAAATGAAGTGAAAAAGGTGGTTAAAATTAATAATTTTAAGGATTGTAATGGTAATTACATAAATCTTTAACTAATCAAAGATTGTAAAAAATGGTTACTATTGAATGTATAAATTTTATTAAGTAGTAAATAAATAATTCATAAATTAAAAATATATACACATACAGTAATAATGATAATAAATTAATAATAAGGTGAAAGTCAAGATTAAAACAAAAAGAAAATGAATTGATAATAGTAAATGAATAAATAATTGAGTAGATAGATAGTCAATTGATGGATAATAATTACGTTATACCACAAGAAATACTATTATTTTTTATACATCAATGAAAAACATCTAGGTTGAATTCAAATAAAATTGTCATAAATTATTCAATAATTTTTAGTTTATATCAGTATTGCACTGTAAATATTCTTTTAGATTTTGAATGTGGGTAGTTTTCTGATTATTTTGCAACAAAAATCAAAATCTTTCTTCTATCCGTCTTTTAGAAAACATATACTTTTTAGGTTCAAAAATTGTATTTTTAGTTTTTTTATTTAAGCAATGCGTATCGGCATAATAAAAATTATATAATTGTTAGGCTGTTTTTTATTTTCTAAATTATTTTAGATCTGCCCTTATGCAATTACCATATCCATTTTATTGAATATAAGTAGTACACATTTTTCTATAAAATAGAATACGACTCATTACTGTAGGAATTTTTGCACAATATGTTTAAGATGTAGTACTACCATTACAAAAAAAGTTGATATAATTACAATTCTCCATTTCACTACCCAACTGCCACTTATTAATTAAAAATTATAAAATATTCGCCAACAATTAATTTACATTTTAATTAAACCAAGCGTTTTGGAATTGAATTTATTCCAATCCATTCTATTCCTTCTTTTGCATACTCAAACTTTTAAATCCCCTTCAGTACCGTTTCGTGCAATTTTCGACGTTCATTGGCAAGGATTCAATGTTATTGATCCTGACTACGGATTTTCGTATTTTTTAATTCCTTTCAGTACTCTTCTGTTAAATTTTTCAAGGTGCATTGAAGGGGATTGATTTTTTCTCATACCTATTTTCCCGACGGTTTAGGAGACGACCGGAAAAATCAGGTATTCAAGTGAATTACATTTGCCAATCCAGATCAATGCATGACTTCTTACTGGGCACACCACTGAGGATAACACTTCAATAATAGACGAATTTTTCTATTAAAAGACATCTAAAAATTGGAAGTTTGGCTATTGTCTTTTTGTGATCTTCCGGAAATAAAAGTTTTGAGTTGTATCAACTGCACCAACATACTTTTGTCCGTGTGGCACATGTCGTGATGACGTGTGTGCCAAGTGACGCTTTGTCGTTAACCTCAGAAATTCTCGAAGACTCAGGTATTATTAAGTGTATTTTTTCTTATATTGAGTGGGCATGATCCTCGTGAACTGTGCGTTTATTATTTTCAGACTTCAAAGTTGCATTTTCACATTGTTCGCTTCTCATCGGAGCATGATCCTATATATTCTTTTCACACATTAAGAAAACACGAGGTTTTGATAATGACAAAGTGCTCTACTTGTAGACATATATAGAAAATCGGAAAGGATTTCCTTTCTTTTATGCTAGATTAGGATTCATCTCTGCCCCATAAAAAAGAGAGCATTGAAGTAGATTATATGGCACTTAAAAAATTGTATACTCTAATACCTATAAATCTAAACAAATTCCGTTTTTGTCCGAATGCGCTTCTTGGAATTCGACTGTTTTCGTTGGAATCATTTTGAATCCACACAAAAATTATCGTATTAAAGTGGCTTCTTTGTGATGCCATTGATTTAATGCTGTTGAATGCTATTCAATGCTGTTGAATTACCAAACAATGCGAATGCCATTTAATGCCTTTTCCAGCCAGATATATCTAATACAATCAATGCATTCGAATGCCTTTGAATGACCCTTCGGAAAAAACAGAATTTGTTTAGATTTATAGGCATTAAAGTGTACAATTTTTTTAATGCCATACAAAAAACGAAACTGTATTCATCCAGTTTCGAGAAGCAATTTTTAAACTGAAATCAATTGACGTCAATTCACTATGATGCCTCCCCAAATGGTTTTAATTGTAAATCGTCATTTCAAAATTTCCAATTCATTACAGTTAGGGATTTTTTTCAGGGATCCAATCTATTTGAAAATCAAATAAATGGACAGATCCAGCGAGTTTACTCATTAGGAACCATCTTTGTTTCATTGTTTACATTTGGGAAACATATTGACCAAGTAGTGAGACTTGCGGTGTGGACACCGCACGAGAAAAAAACATTAGTTTTTTTTTAATTAGCTTCAATTTTTTAATTAATACGGGGTCTTATACACTGCCTAGAGCTCTTAGAGAAACTAAAATTTTAAGTATCAAGGAGGAGTTCAAGAAACAGGGAAATTATGTATATAATACCGACAATAAAAAATTTCATGCCCATGTCTCCGATGAATAGAATCAGTAGGAACTTGAACAGGCAGGAATTGTCCATGCGGACATTTATAACATATCTCTATAGCCTAGAGGTATTCAAGAAACTTAAAAAAAATTTAGTGATTCGAAAAATCAAATGAGCTAATACTATACATACACTGTTAAAAATTTCCGCATAAAACTTCCACTAAATGTATTGGAAGTTTATTTCCGAAATGTAGGGTAACGCTACAATACATAATGTTGTAGTTTTCAAATGCAATGGATCATGCAGCGATATAAACGCTACAATACATGTATTGGAATTCTCGACGGTGACTTCACGATTTACGACGCTTACAATACATGTATTGCAATTTCGGCATTCCAATACCGTGTTTGCAATTTTGCCTTACGCTTGTATTGTAGAAGTGTTGGAGAATTCCAAACATTTTTAACAGTGTACTTATGTTCACGTACGTATACACCAAACCTGTTATTGGTGTAATTACTGTTGGGTTATTGCAAATAAATACAAATACAAATAGCATAGTGTTTTTATTAAAAAGTACAGAAGTACTTGCGGCTGACGATTAGAATGATATGATTTAAAAAATACTGAAAAAGTGCGTTCAATTGAAAAATATATATTCAAAAGTAAGAATTTCATTGAATAAATACTCATTTTAAAGAAATATTTTTAGACACATAATCTGGAACAAACCGCATCTTATGAAACAACACGTGTCATATCAAGAACAATACATATCTTTTTTTTAGTTATGATATACTTTAATAGGTATACATAATATATATTCATAATATATATGACATGATGATATTTCCATGTGAAAGACCAAAAGCTTCATTACAATAATCTAACTTTATATTTATTCTTACTATATTGTTTTGAGAAACAATAAAAGTAAATACATAAATGTATTAAATGAATTTTTTTCTGTATAATTATCTCGAGAATACTATAAGAAACGATGCGAATGTTCCAACAATATTTCTTAGGAACATTCTGAATACTTTTAAGGAAATGTTTCAGTAATAATAATTTTAAAAATACTGAAAAAGTGCGTTCAATCGAAAAATATATGTTCAAAACTTACAATTTCATTGAATAAATACTAATTTTTGAGAAATATTTTTAGACACATAATCTGGAACAACACTTGAAGTGTTCACTGTTTTTTGCAAATGGATGAAAATTGACCTTATTTCCACATCATGAGCCCTCATCATGAACTATTTTCTGGACAATTTTCATGCAGTACTTAAGTTTTCATATAACACTTAAATCTTGCATTGTAATACCAATAATAATAATAATAATATATATATATATATATATATAGTTATGATATACTGTAATACGTATACATAATATATATTCATAATATGTATGACATGATGTTATTTTCATGTGAAAGTCCAAAAGCTTCATTATAATATATCGCTTATACTTTATATTTATTCTTACTGTATCTCTAACTTTAAATTTATTCTTACTGTATTGTTTTGAAAAACAATCAAAGTAAATACATAAATGTATTAAATGAATTCTTTGCTGTATGATTATCTTTTGAGAATACTATAAGAAACGATGCGAATGTTCCAACAATATTTCTTAGGAACATTCTGAATACTTTTAAGGAAATGTTTCAGCAATAATAATTTTAAAAATACTGAAAAAGTGCGTTCAATCGAAAAATATATGTTCAAGAG